>CACVKI010139239.1:0-40369 GCA_902732785.1 Trichogramma evanescens
AAAGGACTTCCGGGAGCTATCTCGGTGGTATTTCGCGGTTTGTCCTGCTATTTATGACTCTTGTTCCTCGTACTCGTTGCGACGCGCCACAACTTGATCGTACTCGAGTCCCTGTGAGCATATGTATATGAGCAAGATGCCTTCGAGGGTGCGTCTTTTCTTTTAAATTGGTGCATTCATATGAGAATTTCACTTGTCACTTGCGAAAGTCGATCAATATTTCATTGATTTATTCAAGAAATATTTATGAGTCTGTATTTTCGTGGGTGCAGTTTTCAGATCCACTCGCGCACTTGTTGTATACCCTGTAAATGATGTAGCCATACTTGTAAATAAAACTTTATGACATTTTAAATTTTTAATATTAATTCATTGCAAATAGTTTAAATGAATGACGCAAAAATGTGACATTAAACGGTACGTGACACAACATGACGTATTGATTCTTTTTATTGTACAAATTTACATTTTGCTGCCTACAAAAACAATTACTAAACAATATGTGGTGAAAACAATGACATTTGAAAATGCGGGCAAGATTATAACTCTTCATTTTTGCCAGCTAAGAAAAAAAGCGTCAAAATGGTTTCAGCGAAAAAAATTACTCTTAATATTGGGCCTTTTTAACTTTATTTGGGTTTTTTCAAGGAACTTATATTACCGATCATAGTTTTCTAGGATAAAACCTCCGAAATTACCGATTATGATAACACATATGTTACATTAATTTTTTTGCCCAAATTAATCGACGCGTTATTCTTTTCGTAGAGAGCGGCGACATATGCGAAAACATAATTTTATTTTCAGTAAAAAAATTTTTTTTTCACTTTCTTTCAAACTTGAACGTTTTTTTACATATATTACTGTGAGATGACACAAAGTAGGAGGAATTCATCCTACAATAAATGAAAATGGTTCTTTAAAAAAAAAATTGATCAAACATAATTGTTTCGACGCAATTGAGGATAGTTTTATACATTTATTAGATCATAATTCGTGAGCAATGTGCCATATTCTATCTGTCCGAATTTCTTTCCGCATATTAAAGGGTTTGACATTATGCAGCGATTTGACATCTTGACGGAGATCAAATGGATGTTTGTATTTCATTTCACATAAATCACGCACATACGTGTGACACCATTATGCGTCACATCGATGTGTTTCTCGAGTCATTGATTGAGAATTTCTCGCCGCAAATATCACATTCATGAATGATTTTATTATGCACAGAATCGATGTGGGTTTTGAGATTGTCCTTTTGTTTAAATGTTTCCTCACATATATTGCATGGATAGGTGGCACCATTGTGCACCACGTCTATGTGTCTTTCGAGTTGACCCTTATTTTTGTATATTTTTCGACATGTAACACATTTATAATGAGTGATATTACTATAATGTACCCAGTCGATATAGTTTTTTAGAAAATCCTTTCGTCTATATGGTTTTCCACGAATGTTACAATTGTACTGTACTGTGCACCGTATCTACGTGTACTTTTCGTTTAGGCTCATAGTTAAATTCTTTTGAAACACTCTTCTTTTTTTACTTTGATCACTGCTGAAGCTGGCTTTAATTATGATTTGATTTTGATCAATTTTTCGAACGAACGACTCGAAAATAAATAAGTATTATTATATTCAATATGTGATTGTATCTTAATGAATTTTCGCATTCATGATGAAAAATGAATCAGTAACTTTTGATTACGATTTCATATGAAAGTACATTATCCAAAATTTAGTATCGTTTACCTTAATTTTCCTAATTGTACATGAAATATTGATTAAATTTAGGGTTTTTTAACAGTGTATTGAAAAAATGAAAGACATCGGTCGTCTCGTTTTTTTCCACTTTTCCCGCAGTTACAATTTAAACTGTCTTCGATAAATCGAAGTGTATACAATACACTGCAAAAGACGCGTCGAAGTTTAATTATTTACTAGAAAAAACGCACGTAGCTCTATACGTGCATCGAACGCACATATCGCGCATAGAATTAGAAAGAGAGAGAAAAAAAACTCTATTACCCGCTCTCTGGGGAGGGGTCACGTGTCACGCTGCTTGGCAAACGGTCGCCGTGAACCAAGTATATATATATAACGACGCGAAGAAGGGTGTATAATCCAGCCCCGCGTGTGCACTCGGCTGCAAGCGCGAGAGACGGATCATCGCCCTCTCTTTTTTCACGCGCGTCGCTTGCAACGTATCCTGCAGCAAGGAAATGAGTGCCAAGCTCTCGTATGCAAATACGCGGCGTTGCGCTCGTCGTCGAGCTTTCGAGCTTTCCAAGGGGACATAAGCTGCTGCTGCTGCTGCTGTAAAGCAAGGAAACTCGGGGGTCGTGTGAAACGGGACTCGAGAAAAATTAGTAAGAGATGCTCCTGCCTCGCGCCGGGAGCACGTAAAATGCAAAAAACGACGCGAAGTTGACACTGCAGCAGCAACAGCAGCGACGAATCTCTTTTTCTGCAGCACGGCGATTCCGCAGGAGGCGCGCTAATATGCATTTTTAAAATTATAATGATAATGTATGCGCGCGTGTACTTCGGTATATAGCATTAACGTAAGGCAGGAGGAATAGTGCGACGAAAAAATTACATTTGAATAAATTGCAAATAGCTGGCACAAAAACGCGAGACAGGCATGTGCGCGCTATGACCGACACGCGCAATTCGAAAGTATTATAGCTGTCGAGTAAACGAACATATTTGTATAAAAGCCTTAGCGTGATACGTCAAATTCGCAATTGGTACACACAACGAACGAGAGAAAAAAGGAAGTAAACGAAGAAGTAAGAAAGAAACGAAGAATATAGAGAAGGAAAAGAAAAAAGTAAAGAAGTTTCGCGTACATAAACGGCGAAAGAGCTCGAAAGGATAATGGCTCGTCTAGAAAAGACGTATATATATACATAGAGTGCACAGAGCCACGCGCACCAGAACGAAGGTCTAAATCATTTTTACACGCGAGCTGACGCGAGTCGAGGGTGCGTCGGTGCCTCTTACTCCTGCACACTACTACTACTACTACTACTACGCCTACTACTATCCGCACCGAGCGCGGCGAGAACAAAGTGTAGCATACGAGGTATGTAATATAAGGTGCAAACTCTTTCGGCGCATTATACAGCCCGGCTATAGGTATATGTAAGTAGAGGTAGTAGTTGTGCAGGCAGACAGGCAGGCAGGCAAGAAGACGCAAACGTTATTATATACGCGGCGGGGCCACGGAAAAGTAGCTCTGCAGAGAGGGAGGGAGAGAGATATACGTGATGAAAATGAGAAAATTCACGCGCGGACGCCGTTTAATATATATGCGTTTTGGATATTAGCAGCCCTGGAACGAAGGAAAAAAATGAGAGAGAGAGAGAAAATTTGTAACAATTCAACTGCGTATTACGTTTGGTTGGATGGAGTTTAATTTCGATGTGAGAGTTACATCTTCCGCCAAATAGAAGTGAATTATTTGTATCGCGTACTCGTATACGTATGGTCAGAAAAAAAATGAAGATTGAAAAAACGAAATGACAGTAGAAAGCTGCATTGTTCTGCTTATGTAAAATACACATATTTATGACGTATAATGCCAATTGAAGCGTATATAAAACGAGTAACTTTTGAAGTATTCTTTGCGAAATCTACTGGCAAAATGCGTAGGTAAACACACAAAGAACAAAGCAACACGCGTATACTGTAACTCAGGGGATGGACGAGGTCAACGGTAGAGGGGGAAATTTTTGCCAACGGACGATAGAAGTCGCTGGATCACCTCGACCATAATAAGCACGACTGATGTGTTCAGTGTTCACTCGATAGCGATGAGCTGCATGTCACGACGAGCGAATGTTTACAAATCATTTTCGTAAAAGAGTAAGAGTCTATGTTTGAAATCGAGACGCAGTGTAAGCTAATCGAAACTATATAACCTCAAATACTTTATCAGTGTGTATCTTGAAAATTTACCGTGAAAACATCTGACATATAATCGAGAAAGTGATTGAAAGCAACTGTAATAGAGTTAGGTATGATATTTTTGTGTGTTATATCTGTCACGATGATTTTTTAAGCAATTTCTTATTAAATTCGATTAATCTTCAGAGTGAAGGAATAGCTGAGCGATACATGGACTAATGCAGTTGAAGCTTATGTCGATCGAAAAGTTCGATAAAAAAATATTTATCTATTCTGGGTGCACTGCCAATCTGAGCATCAAAATTGTAGTCCAATCGTGAAAAAAGAACGCAAGTGATAATAATGGTCAGTTGAATGTGAACTCAGCAAAAGCTAGTATATAAGAAAATATCAATATGATGAGAGGGAATTCGGTGTATAAATGTGAAATTTGTGATAAATCGTTCTTCACCTTTATTGAACGCGGAATTCATTTAAAAATGGAACACCGTAGACTTTACGTATGTAAGATCTGCTACAGTTCATTTAGCTGCCAGGATTACCTCGATAATCACCTGAATGTAGTACACAATCACAATGAATCCTTCGAATGCGAGATTTGTCACAAATCATTTGGGTACCAATTTATGCTCAAAACCCATATTAATGCTGTACATACTCATGGTGAACGTCCCTTTGAATGTGATACACATGATGGCGTATCATGATTGTAGCAAAACCTTCGAGTGGGAGTTTTGTCATAAGTCGTATTCACGCAAAGATGACCTTACCAAGCACAGAAATTCCTCACACGATCGCGAAGATATTTTCGAATGTGACAATCGTCTTAAATTATTTTTACATAAAGGTAACCTCGTTCAACACATTAATTTGTAAAATTTGTCACAAAGAATTTGTTAAAAAAAAAAAAAAATAACCTCAAAATACACACCAATTCAGTACATATTCGAGGCAAATCCTACATTTTCAAAATTACATAAAAATAAATTTCAAGATCGCAGCAAATCTTCAAAAAAAAATGAGATCATTACCGAGACGCTCTGACGCAATAAATTGACATTTATATTATGTTTACCGCAATGTTTGATAATGTCCGATATTTTCTTATTTTCGAAAAAAACTTTAAATTGTTATTAATTTCATCGTAATTTTGTAAAAGTTTTTTCCCAACCTCATTAATAAACTTATAAACCACATATTCAAAGACACGATTTTTTTGCCTTTCCCCTGTCATCCCAACCATTTTCGCGATACCAAACTGTTTCTCAAATACAGAACTATTCCTCAACTTCTCGTCCTGCACGCATCGGATGATAGTTTATCGATCTGGGTATACATACAAACGAGGATCATAAGAGGACAAAGAATTAATACGATTCATAATTTTTCTTCCCGAGAAATTGAATACTTGAAGGAAAAAAATTGCTATCAAAATTATCAAGCATTTATTATGTTTTCGAGACCTCGAACAAAGAAACATCAACGTGTCCATGTAACGTTCGTTAAAAATTTGAATCGCTACTCCAACCTAGTGTTCCTGCCATAACTCGTAAAATCGCTCGTATATACTACATAACGCAAGAGCCTGTGCGAAGCTGAAGTACAAGAGGGTAGTATAGTAGGTAGGGGGGTTGCTGCTGCTGCTGCTGCCGTTGCAAGCGCGCACCAGCAGCAGTCCTCTCTCTCACTCTCTCTCTCTGGAGGCACTATTCCGTACGGAAGGTGGGTAGGATAGGTAGGGGGCGTCGCAACACTCGCCAGTCTCGCTGCGACGCCCGCGAGCACTGCGTCGTCGTTACACACGCGCGCGCGATACATCACATTCTCGCGCTATATAGCTTGCATGTGCTGTGTGCAGCGGCACACATACGCAACGTTTATAGGTATAAAAACTTACTATATACGTATCCGTGTAAATCGTGCGCTTCCAGTGCGGTGCGCGGTCTGCCGAACGCTATACTACTGTACGGTGCGTTCTATCGTATAAAAAAAATATAGATAGTTACACCCTTTGTGCTGCGAGTGTGAGTTTGATTTATTTTCACGTGCGATTCTCTTCGATTCGTTCGTTCGTCGTCGTTGCAGTTGTGCAAAGTCTGGAAATAATTTTTGTAAAATGTGAGCCAGTGTTTTGTGCGCGTGCGAATAAATAAGTGGTAGTGATATGGTCAATGACGGTTAACAATAATAATAATAGTCGTCCGCATCTTGGATCGATGATCGTCGCCTCGCATCGTTGCTGCCGTTACTGCGTTTTAATATAATATAATAAAACGCGCGCGCGTGCATTGTGTATCCACTTGTGCGCCTTGAGCGATGGTGCGAGTTTCTCGCTCGGAGTAAGATATCTCGATTCGTCGGTACATTCTGAAAAACAGACCACAAACAGCGAACGAACGACGAAAATGGTCCTGCACGGGGTTAATCGTAAGTCACTCGTTTCTATATACAATGATACATTGCGTCTCCCTCGCGCGCGTGCATCCCTCCTGGCGCACGATGAATCATATAATCCGCGACGTACGTGTACACGAGCCGCCTCGAGATCTCGCGTTGCAGCGCGTGCAATTACGCATTATATATGTGTGTGCGATTCATCGTGCATATGCATGGCAGCTATCTACTGTTGCAGCCGAGTAAGGAACTCGAAAGTAGGCTCTCGGAGGCCACTCGAATTAATTAAGGCTAGACTATACACGTTGTGTAATCCGCAGCTGACACGTTGTATATAGTAGTAGACGAGCCAAAAAGTGCGCGACATTGTTATATTATACACGGACGCGACGGCGCTTTATCTTTCTCTTTTTTTTCGGACGCGTCCTGAGACGTTAATTAAACGGCTCGCTCGCTGCTGCTGCTGCTGCTACTAGCCGGCTAAAAATCTAGGTCAGGGCTAGGCCTCGCTGCTGCTGCTGCTGCTCTTGCGCGAGGGCGCGTTTTTATATACACATACAGAGCGTGCATACATACACATTCTCGCGGGGTAGTGTAGCAACTTTCTGCCGCACTATGCACACGTTCGTGCGCGATGCGTATATAACGAAATATCGCCTCGAAGAGAAGCTCTTGTATATGGATTGTACACAGATGAGAGATTTGCGAGATCCGCGCGTTAATACTGATTCCTCTATAGGCCGCGCGCAATGTGTCAATATACATTATACGTATCGATCGATCGGTGTGGGTGTACGCGCACACAGCTTCATACGTCAATTCCTTGGTTTTCTTAGCTTTTACTTTTTTCTTTTTTCATTTCATTTTACGTATCTGGAAAAAAATA
Source organism: Trichogramma evanescens (assembly GCA_902732785.1). NCBI lineage: Eukaryota > Metazoa > Arthropoda > Insecta > Hymenoptera > Trichogrammatidae > Trichogramma > Trichogramma evanescens. Next base: position 7,197 of record CACVKI010139239.1, read on the forward strand.
AACGATGGGTAGGAGTCTGACTCAGGGAGGAATTACCCAAGTCTTCGTGCATACGAATGTATCATATAAGTAGTGCCGTCCTGTGCGAGCGATCCGATCGAGACACGGCTTGGTATAAGTCGAAGGGTGTCCGTGCGGTCGATATATAAGTTAATGTGTAATACACGAGCTCGCTTATACAATGGAGTAATATTATCGCGTATGTTTTTCTACTCACACGAAACGTCAATAGTATAATATAAATACAATCGACCGATAATAATAATATAATATTTTTTCGTTACACGTCATTTTTTATACTTAAGATATCGTTCAGGATATAAAATAGCAAATTATCTGTTAAACTGTTCGAGTTGACCGAAAAACTTTATACGTATAAAATAGCTTTCGGTATATATATATACGTCGACCCGAGAATTGCCGTACAACGATATCCGACAATCACTTCGACCACACGACTGACCTAGCGCGTAATAATAAGGTCTCGGCATACGTATATTGTACCACTATTGTTAAAAGACCAGATAACATTATCGTAAATGGAATGTACTCTGCACTATACTCGCTTTATACATGTATTCTATCGAGTGTATATATAGGTATCATCAGGACCAATTAGAAATATGTCGCGGGCACACTATGTGAGCAGTGCAGCACTGCACCCACACACACCCACACCGGAGGAAACTTCCGTTTAGCTTATACTGCACACTGTACTCTCTCTCTCTCTTTCTCGAACTGCACACGGCCAGAATTTATCGCTGTTCCAGTAATTCGTGCGGGAAATGGTCAATGGCTGTACATATTATACACACCCACACGTTCTCGCTATTCACAGGTATAATGTGTATCTTTTACCGCACTATATGGGTGTGTGTGTGTGAGCGCAGTCCCGCATTCGACAAAAGCTCTCGACTCTCGAGGCGTACTAACGTGTCCAGATCGTACATGTGTGTGTGTGTGTGTGCGAAAACTTGCTCTCTATGTAGGTGAATAAGCTCGCGCGCAGCTGCTCCGGGGGGAGAGGAAAATTCAGCCCGCCGAGAAATGAGAAAATAAGAAAAGGCCTTGGATCTCGGCCAAAAGTCCGGGTCCGTACAGGTAGCTTCTGAATTAAAGCGTGTGCGCGTGTGTGTGTATAGGTGAATTTTTGTATACTCGCGCGCGTGTGTGTGATCCGTCAGTCGTGTTTCAACTTCTGTACATATATGTATGAGGAAAAAAAAGGAGCGAAGAAAATAGGCTCGCGTCTACCGCCCTGTGTGGTAAAGGTCTCCTTCTCTCTCTCCCTTCGAAATAATGGAGAATGCTCTGGCTTGACGCTGAGAAAAGAGGCAAAGCTTTATACACCTCGTACTGTATACGCGTTTGTATGTGTGCGCGCGAGTCGAGCGGTATGTACCTACTACATACAGTCTAGTGGCACGGAGCGTAAGAAAGAGCGAGCGAGCGAGAGACTGGCTAAATGGAGTACTGGGAAATTTTTCTTCCGTGTGTGACCTTATACGCGCACGACCTGAAGCATGACATTTTTTTTCTCGCTCGACGCGCTCAGCTTATAATACATGTATATAAACTTTCTTAACTAGTTTTTCTTTTAGCTTTTCTTCTTCTTGGTCTTCTTCTTTTTCTTCTTTTCTTTTTTTTTTCCTTTCTTTTCTGCCCCCCGGCAAGACGCTTCGCGGCACTTTTTCAATTTTGTTCGATTCGAGACCAGGCGCTCGATTCGAGCGCAATTTGCCATCGATCGACGTCGCGCGCACACGCGAGTACGTTGCTCAAAATTTTCGTATGCGATTTGTCATCCCGATCGAATCGAAGCTTCCCACTATCGACGCTACGTGGAGCGACACCTTTGTTCGCAGACCGCTGAAAAACCTTCTTTCAAAATTTACTTGATCAACGCTTATACACTCATACTCTATATTGTTCACAAAGTAATGGTTAAAAGTAAAGAATTGCCAACTTTTGGAGCTAAGATCGAGTCGAAACCCATCCAATATTTTAACCAACCCTTCAGCGATCAAATATCGATTCTCGCGCATTACACTGTACATGGTTTCATATCATAGTCTGGTTTGAACTCAAAAAGTCCATAGACCGTGTACACGTGCCGCTGCTTCAAGCTACTATAACTAACGCTGGCAAAATTCACCAAGTAAAAGAAATAACAACAACAAAAACAAAAAGAACTCGACCGCGTGTATCGAAAAAGCATTTCGCACGTGCGCCGTGCGTATTATTTCGATTATTCCACATATATGAAATAGTTTTACCGGGGCCCGTGCCACGCGTCACGCGTGCATATAGTATACGATAAAACTGTATATAAGGCGATGAAAAATATTTATTCTATCGGATCGCGCGAAATGCAGAAAATTTATTTGCTGCCTTGCCTCGCAGTTTTTTGTGCAACTGCTGATTCTCCTTTTCTTTGCATAAAATAGAAAAGAACGCGAGCTTCGAATTGCGTACACGACTTTTTGATCTTTCTGTTCCGCTCTCGCTCGTTCGACGCTCGTTTGCAAAATATTTTCGCTCCGTTTGCGCGCTTAGATTCGATGAAAGTTCGATTCTCTCTCTCTCTCTCTCTTCTTGCCTTCGTTATCGTGATCGAGCTTGTATACGTCAGATGTGCGTTATATACAAAAACGAATCGAAGGGAACTAATTAACGAACCGAAATGGGTCGGGTCTCGTCTCGAAATTTTCCCAAAAATGTCGAAATTGAAAGCCTGCCAAAAAGGAGAGAGAGGAAAAAAAAGAGTTGAAAAAGTTTTTCTCTCTTTCTCTCGCTCGCGAATTCATCGAATTAAAAGTTCGGCTCGCCCAGCCGCGCGCGTGCATGCATACGTACAAACCGTACGTATACATATATAGCAACAACAAAAAATGTTCCAAGATCACGTTCAACCTTTTCTTTCTTTTTTTTTCGACGAGATACGTATCCTGAATATAACACGGCGCGCGATCGCTCATCGAAGTCCAGAATTTGGCAAACTTCTGGCTGCCACTGCTGCAAGCTCTAATATTGCGTCGTCTTCGTCTCAGTCGATTTTTTTTCCTTTTAACAATATATACGTACGCTGGAACGCGAAGCTATATTGCATATTAATATTCACGAAAAAAGGCAAAGATCACGTCACGGGTCTAGAAAAGAGAGAGAGGAAGAGCAAGGGCAGAGAGTTCGTCCTTTCAATTTTGCTTGCATATATTACGTGGCACTTTTGGCATGTTGGAGAGACCGGCGATGCATGATATTAGTGAACCTCGAGCTGGCCGTAATATACGAAAAATGCTTATAATTCCAGTTTTTCAGATGTACAGAGGCAGGCTGCTCCGTGCGCAGCACGTGCTAAAGCCGCTTTATTTTGTCACACATAACGCCGGCTCGTTATTTTCCGTCTAGACGCGGACGAATTAATTTTATTTCTCCTTCGTCTTCTTGTTATTTTTTACTTGTATATACGTTGCAAATTCATTCAGACGGTAAAAATTCATGTACGAGCGCATATGCCAAATATGGTAAATTTACGAAATTTTTTTATTTAGCCCGGATATCTTCGTGAATTTGTAGCGACACACACACGCGCACTCGAGCTCCTTTCAAGCTCGCACCACGAATGCAAGTTTAACTTGCGTCGAAGCGAACCCAAAAATTTATTATGAAAGCTCGCCGATGAATAGAAACTGCACTATACACGAATCATATGTATACCGACTGTACGGCACCGAAGGCCTGGATGATGATGATGATGATGATGATGAAAGTAGAGATATGAAATACTTCTTATATATTTTTCTAAAACTTAGCTGACTTCGAAGTAGATCTGCATACATAGCGTAATAATATGCAAGCTCGTGGGCGCGTCGTGTAAGGAGTGTTGCCTGCCTGCATATATATATGCGGAGAGCACACACATGATGTATTCGATTCTCGAGCTGTGACGTACTGCATGCGGCGCCAGATTCTCGCGTGGCTGCGCGCAGAAATATCGCGCCGCACGGAAAAAGTATCAAGTTCAAAATTTTCAGTTAGTAAAACATAGAGCTTAAATTTAAACACCCGTGCTTTCAAGCTTTGGTAACCCCGAACTTTTATTCTTAATTTTTTCAACGGGTACTTAGACTTATACAAATATTTTCGCTTTGCCACTTGCAGATAAACTGATGAAGATACTCGCCACCTAGTGGTGAAGGCTCAAAGTAGTATGATTGCACTGAAAGCCGTTGAAAGCTGGTCCTAATTTTTCGGTGACAATTAAATTTCCATTCGCGCTATTTTTATTTTGCTACATAATTGTAAAAAAAAACAATCAGCATTTCTTCCACAAACTATAGTTAATAAAAATGCCCGCGCATGAAAACACAATTTCATCCGTTGTTCTTTTCGATTAGATCACCTCGTTACGTCGCATTCTAGTTCATAATGAAGTTTTCGTACAAGATTTTCCGTTGATTCCGCACCGGCGCGTAACAATTTTCTGACGCGTTAATCCTCGCGCAACGCAAAACTGCACGCTCGCTCGCTGTAATTTCAATTTCCACGCGCATATAAGAGCTTCCACGTCCCTATATCTATAATACAGGCGGACGGGCAATTGCGATTTCGCGCGTAGTATAGCAGCAGCGGCAGCAGCAGCAAATTACTAAAAGCTCGGCTCGCAACCGTACATACGGTGTATGTGTGTGTGTTCAGAGATTCGCGTGAACTCTACTATATAACCTATGTATGTGTGTGTGTGTGTGTATACATCAATACGGCCGAACGTATAAACTTTACTCCGAGAGTAAACGCGCGTACGTATCTATAGTTCGAATAAACATGCAGCTCCGCATGATGTATTGAAGCGTAAAGGATTGAATTTCTGCGCGAGAGTTAGAATGCACATCTAAATCAGAGATAGCCGTAAAGAGTCGAAATTTTATATTTGCTTGGTATATGTATTCACGCGTCGAATCTTACCTGAAATATTTTATGGTCAAAATTCAAAAAGTGCAATATACATTGGAACGTCATACGCAGGCCAGGTGTATTCCGACTCTATCTTTCTCTCTCTCTCTCTCCCTCTGGGCAAAATGAGACGTAATAAACGTTTCTTGTGGTATGTAAAGCTCGCGCGCTTTTGTTCGCTTATATCTGTATATTATACGTGCGGCTAAAGCAATTTGAAAATCATTAAATTATTTTAATTGCGTGTCGCGCTCCGTCGAGCCACGAAGCCTCGGAAACAAACGAGTTCGTTATTAAAGAGGTGCTAGAGAAAGAGAGCCTTTCTTCTAAAAGCTCTATATACCCATTACAATATAAGCAAAGCAACAACGAGACGAGAAAAGGAAAAAAAAATAAAATAAAACCTACCTCGAAGAGAAAGAAACTGCCACTGCCAGGGCTAATACATTTTTTGTATATAAAATACATCTTAACTGCAACGCCGAAAGCTATAATGCCCCGGCGTATCTGCGCGCGATAACTCGCGCGGGAGAGCTGCGGCGGCGTTGCAGCGTATATACAATACGAGCGATAGCACTTCTATTGTGCTTTTATCGCACTTAGGGGGTGTATATAGATAATGATTGAGGGATATGGTTGTACTTACTATCCGAGGCTAGATACCCTGTGTGTGAGTGTGTATTATATAGACGCTAGAAATTCTCGGTTCATCGTCGGAGATCTCCGAGTGCAGACTTGTATACGTATGTATCTAGGGCTATATAACCCATCCACAGGTATTACGGCCGTACAGAGTTCAAAATATTTTTTTTTTCTTTTTTCGTACCCAGGAGTGAAAGCTGGTATGGACACGCCCACGTGTTTGCGTTGAATATCCTGACCCGTGCATAAGACTAGATGTCATAATAGGTGTCATAAAAATCGACGTACAACGCACCGCGTATACCATACAGCTGTATAGGCATTGTAAAATTATGTGCTACGAAAAGAAAAGAAAGAAAGGAAAGGAAAATTCAAAGCGACGTTCGGGTAGCGTCCCCGTATACACGTGTGGGATATGTTGGGATCACTTTTTTCCATGGCTATAATAAGGTATATCGGAGCCGCGCGTTATCGGTTTCGCATATCGAAAAACTACCCCCGCTGGACGCGGATAAGAACTGCGGGTAAAGGACTTGTTTTTTTTTCTTTCTTTCGAGCGAGTGCATCGCGTGAACTATTCGGATTTCTCGCTCGATTACTTTTTTTTTACTGTTCGTCGGTCTCGCTCTATCTCGTTATTCTATCTTTTTTTGTACAGTCGAATAATGGATGGAGGCGTACGATCGAACGCCTTCGGGTGTTTCATAATGCGTTAATGGATAATGACTTGGCTCGACGCTGAAAAAAATCGAGAGCGAAACTTTTTACCCGGTACAGTGCGACTGTGATCGAATTGACATAAAAATACACGGTGACTGCAGTCGTCAAAATTTTCGCATACGATTTGTTATCGCGATCGAGTCAAATGAGCTTCCCCCACTTTCGAAACGGTAGAGAGCCGCAGCTTTGCACAGATACACAGCTCGTGCGTCTCTATGCTCTTTGGGTAGTCTAATTTTGACGACATGGTGAACTCGTAGCAGTCCAAACATGTCAGACGTTTCACCGCCTCTTCGGGTCGTAACTTGAACAAGTCATAGAGCAAGCGGCTCTCGCTCGCGATATATTTGTTGCTGAGCCACAAGTCTAGTTCCTTTGACTGCTCGAAAAATCTGCAGTTGGCGAAAAATTTCATGATCGTCAGGGCGATCCAATTCGTACGCTCTTTTTTCTAAACGTTCGAAGATGGCCAGAGAGCCGTAATTTTAATTTGCTTCTTTCCAAACGGCTACCCGTTTCCAACGGTTTATCAAGATGTTCATCGAAGCAACTTTTAGTTGGAAATACGAAGCTACGGATCACGCCACGATACAAGAGTTGATCGACGATTTTCGATGAAAGATTCGCTACAGCTAATTGCAGTGGTGCAGTCGATCCCTTTGCATCGGCTAGATTCGTATCGACGACGCTTCTTACCATCAGGTCGGCCAATCGCCAGATGCAATCGAGATCCTGACCGAGCTCGAGAAAATATTTCAACGACGTGTTTGCCGCCGTACTTACAGGCCACATGGAAATGCGTGAGACCTGACTCGTCGATGTAATTTACGTCAGACTTGTTTGAACTATATATCAAAGGCCAAATACATAAGGATCGTTTTTTAAGAAAAGTTTCATTGCCACTCACTGTCAACATGTATAAGAAGGAAGATCTTAGTTTGATCAATGAGTTCCCCGTTTATATGGTTCATTTTGATGCAACGGGTTCTATTGTAAAAAAACCAGATAAACTTGAGTGCAAAAAAATTTTCATATACTCAATGGTCACAAAATTCAAGTATGAAATAATAAGACTGACAGATATGATCACATCTGAACATGGTATAGTGTCTTTAACCACGTTTTTGCTGGAGCATTCGGCTGCATGGTGGCCTGTAACGAAAGGAATCACCGTGGACTGGTCTTGGCCGTCTTTCCATTCAATTATGATTGCATGGAGTCAAATGACAATAGAAAAATACTTATGTAAAATGTATAATTACTGTGTAGATACCGATAAAAGACCCATTAATATTATAGTGATCAAGGTGTGTTATGCACATTTTATGCATATTATAAAGCGAAAAATTGAACAAAAATTTCCGGCAATGAAAAAATTTGCAAAAGAAATCAAAGAATTTATGGCTCTTATGTGCATAAGTAGATCACTAACGGACGTCGACTTCCTTTTTAAAAACTTATGTTGACTGCTGCTTTCAAAAACCAAAAGTGGTGCTCGGAAAGCTTTGATAAATGTCAGTGTAAAACTACGAGAAAATACTGATTTGCTTTCAAAAGCTAACAAAGAAGAAGCTAACATCCATCAGCCGGATAAGGATAAGACAACCTTAAAACATACTTACAGGGATTCTCCGTCTACTTACAGTGCACAGCAGTCATTTTATTATCAAAAGTTTCAGTCATTTGCCGGTCATTTTTCAACATTGCGTCCAAAAACTTGTTTAAATGGATTGATAATTGATGCAGTCGCTACCATCTATCTACCTCATTCGAATGATGTAACATACATTTGCACTGATGCTACAAGTACAATGATTGGGGACGATAACTTTCAACGATTAAAACAGCACAGACCTATTTTGACAGTACAAGAAAAGCTGCAAAATATATTGTTTTTGCCTTATAGATATTTATTTCATTGGCGTTTACTCATAATAAATATAAATAAAAAAACGTTGTGCATACTTGATCCATATGACATTGAATTTCCACGTGAAATAGCAGAATTTGAAAGAGTCAAAGAAAGTTTAATTGATTTTTTGGATCTGTGCGACTCTAATTCTTCTTTCGCTATACTAAAACATATCGACTGGGAAATGGAAAGTAAGAAAGGCAGACCAAATCAAAACGATGGCGATACAACTAGTTGTGGGATTTACATAACACACTATTTAAAAACTATTTTAAAAAATGAAAATTTTACAAAAGAATTTAATCCCGAATCATATAGATGCGTCATTGCTCAAAAACTGTTGGAAACATCGGAAGATATGACTAACAAATGTATTTACTGCATGGAAGATTTTAATAAAGGATCTAATAGACGTCAGATATTGTACGAGTGTACAGTGTGCGAAAGAAAAAGTCACAAGAAATGTATAAAAAAAGGTGACGTCAGTACAGATGAAGAAAATAAATTTGTCAAGGTTGAAATAAAAAGAATCGACGCGTCGAAAAAAGTTTCCATTGAAAACAATAAAGACGAGTATAAGTGCAAATTATGTTCAAAAAGAGTTGATATTAAAGAAAAAAATTGTTGATGTAAAAAAAAAAGCAACTATACGATCGCTTGTGACGCAAAAGAGCATGTCAGTGATAACTTTAGCATTGAATATTATAAAATTAGTGAAGGCTTGCGTAGCTGATAAAAGAAACGGTCGGTGACCATTTAGCATAACTTGCTAATATGAAAAATTTGAATTCCAAATCAAATGGGTCAGTGACTCTTTAAAAAAAACCATTTTAAATTCCCATTGTCCTGCGTCCAACGTTTTGTTAATCATTATGATCATAATAAATTATAATATAAAAATGTTTCCTATCCAAAATGTTATTTCTTATGTTTACTAAAAACAAACAATAATAAATACTTTATTACAGAAAATGGCTTGAAAAAAAGGTTTTTACAAATAATTTTATTATTAAATATCTATCCTAATGGTAAAAAAGTGATTATAAACTCATTTGCATATTTTAAATTAAGTAATCAAAGTTTTTGCTAGCAAAAATGTTGACGATCGTATCTTAAACTTAAATAAGATTATTCAAAACCCCTACAAAAAAAGCCCGAAAAATTACTAATGCGACAACACCAAATCTCACCACCAAAAATAAGGGTTCTGGTCATTGGAATTCGCTGAAATTTTTTTTCTAAGCATAACATGATCCTATCTACCATAAAAGATCGTAAAGAGTTATGTGTGATCAACTTAAGTCTAAAAAAATATTATTCATTCGAAATCATAGAATCTCACCCCCGTGAATGAGGGTTCCGGTCATTCGAGTTCGCTGAAAATTTTTTTCTAAGCATAATATGATCCTATCTATCGTAAACAATCGTGAAAAATTATGTGATATCAACTTAAATCTAAAAAAAAAATTATTTATGCGAAATTATAGAATCTCACCCCCGCTTATAAGGGTTCCGGACATACGATTTTGCTCGAACCCTTTTCCGTACCTCCATACGGTTCTAATTATTTGCTATGATAGATAAAAAATATGTGTGATTATTGTATCATTTTATCCCAATTGTCAATTATGAGAAGTATCAGTTTTTATTGTTTTTTAGGGATGATTTTCTGTAAATATCGACTTTTTAGTTATTTGGAGGGTTTATTGTAACCAAATATGACAGTAGATCACGATTATAACATTTAAATAAAAATAAATTTTTTCCTAATTTTTCGTCGATGTTCGACGAAGGAAACTTCAGGTTCATAAAATAATTGGGTTTATCTTGATGTCAACTATCATTACATTTTTTTTCACTGTTTTCGATTCATTTAAGGATCAGCCCAAATTTTTTTTCACTTCTTGTTTGGAGCTAAGATGGTCCGAACGAAAAATTTTGATAAAGACGTAATCGGTAATAACCATATTTTCTGTCAAAACAAGCTTACGTTGGAAATCATTTAATTATTAAATTAAAAGCAACAAGTGTTTTTTACTTTTTATTTATTTTGATCGTAACATTCATTGTAGCGAAGAGTTGGAATAGCTGTTACAGGGTTACCAATGAAACAATGACGGTCCTTCACAAACATACGATCACGAGCTTTGACCAAGGACCGCCAAGCAAATGTTGCACAAGTCTTGGTTCTTCAAATTATCGATGATCATTTCGCAGCAGAGAATCGGCAGTCGGTAATGAATCAGCTCCAAGAACGACTCCAGTGCCCAGTCCCGGAAAAATCTCCTGGAAATTTTATCGCACAGATGCATAACGCAAGCCTCTCTCGATCCTACAGATAATTGAATCCACCGTTGGGAGCCCTTCGCTGATGGCAGTATGAATTCGCAGAAGACGGTGTTCGTGCACAGCTTCTCCACCTCTCGGGGTCGCAATCGCATCAGATCGTAGAGCGACAAGTCCGCTTTCGTCATTATCTCTTTCGCTTTGCTCGCGAACTTCTCGTCCTCGTGCCAATTGGGTTCGAGATGTCCCATGCTTAGCGAAAAATTCTTCTCGAATAATCCATGCTTAGCGAAAAATTTCATGACGATCAGCGCGTCGCTTTGGCACAACTCGCGTCCCCTTTTCTCTAGGACATCGACGACTGCCAGGGCTCTGGACACCAGATTATACTTGCAGTGATAGTCGTACTCGAACAGAATTTTATGGAACCGGTCGAAGTCCTTCTCGGTGGGAAAAGCGAAGCCAGACAGATCAGCGCCACGATCCAAGAGTACATCGACAATATGCGGAAAAAGATGTGCCACAGCGTAATGCAGAGGTGTCCGATCCGACTCGTCCCGGGCGTCGACCTCCACCGACTGATTCAACTCGTCGTTGACCACGAAGAATAGCTTCATGAAGCCAATACGATTGCATTTCCCGCTCACGCAAGCTTCGTGCAGAGGAGTGAATCCACCCGGGCTGGCCAAATTTGGATTGGCGCCTCTTCTTAGCAACGATTCGACTTTCTTCGTTGTTACCTGGCGCATAGCCAAGTGCAGCGGCGTCCGACCCAGCTTGTCCGGGGCATCGATGTGCACAGACAGATTCAATTCGTCGACGATCCGAAAGAATAACTCCGATGAGTCATCGGTGTAATTCTGGATTACGAAGTGCAGAGGGGTCGATCCCTCGAGATTGGTAGAGTTCGGATCCGCGCCTCTGCTCAGCAGCAATGCAGCCACCCCGACAAGGCTCACGTGTTCCAGAGTCAAGTGCAGCGGCGAGTTGCCCGTACTTGGCACGGGACACGCATTGAGATCCACCCGGCCGAGATCGAGAAATTTCTCGACGACGTCGCGGAGGCCGTACCGACAGGCTATGTGAAAGTGCGTCACGCCATCCTCGTCGACGTAATTCGCGTCGAATCTGTTAAAAATCTGGAATAGGTAGCGGATAGGGTAGAAAAATCTGGAATAGGTAGCGGATAGGGTAGACCGGGCCGTGAACGCGTCGAGCCGCTCGATGCACCACAGTGGCGCGACGCAACAGCGGCTTGCCGTCTTCGCCGACTTTGGGCTCGTCCTTGTAGCCGGTGCGAGCAAAGAACCCGATCAATTCACTTATTTGCTGAATGTTCAGCACACTATAGTCTTCTTCCGCATACATAGTGTTTAGAAGACTCTCGATGTCTCCTGCGCAAAAGATGTCTCCGTGATTTGGGACTGCGTCAATCCAATCATTGACACGAGGATGAAGTCGACGGATAAATTCACGTCGCTCGTGTTCGATCTCTAAATTGAATCTTTTTCGAAATACCTTCAATGCTTTTAATCGAGTCATTCTGCGCACTCACATACACGACACACAATCACTTGTAATAATTTATTATACTTATTTTTTTTTCACTCGCTGCAGTCGATGCGACCTTTCTGTACGCTGCGGCGTCGTAGCCTGTACTGGACTATCATACGTATACTAAAAAACACATGGCCGAAAGCAAGACGATTAGAAAGCGTTGATCGAGTTCATTGTAATGTGAGACGGGAGCGGGACTTAACATATGTATGCGACCAAACGATCCGTGTTTAAAATGGAAAGGCGTCTCGTAAGCTTTATTATTCGGTGAGTCTTATATGCTGCTGCAAGATTTCACGCGTATGCACAAGTCTATATTATGTACATCTGGTACATGATCTTCTATCGGGTATACCGTTCAAGAGCTCAAACTCGTAAAACTCAACAATCTTCTTGTTCGAAGCGCATTTGATGCGCGTGAACTTTATTAATTAATTCATTCATTATTGAGATTTTCTTTACCTGGAGCATGATTCTCGCTCTATTTTTGTCAACTAACTTACAAAACATTCTCTTTCTCTTATCGTTAAGGAAAACGGGATGTTCACCGGTTCGGCACTGACGGTGTTGGGCTGCTGCAGCAGCAATGCCAAATTTATGACCAGTAGAGTCACGAGTGCATATTTCTGCACGTTGATCAATTCAATTCTGCGAAAACCGTTCAAAGTCGTTCAGAGTCAGCTTATAGAATGTTAGGTCGATGCAATAGTGATGCTCGATGCTCGTTCATAGTAAAATTTCACACTGCCAATTTGGTGATCAATGCTTCACGTAAAAATATGTACTTCTGTTATCCTGATATTGTAATCAATCTGAGAAAAATTAAAAAAGTGACTCGAATAAGCCGGGAGAAACATTCAATACTTGAACGGATGGTTACGGATTTTGTACTTTGCATATAGGTACACAAGTTGAAAAATTTGTCTGACTGTTTTTCTATCGTACGCGTGGAAATTAATTTACTACTGGTATCACTCTAGCAAAAAATATTGAAAAAACCGCAGCAATAATTGCTACGTAATTGAAATCACGAATAAGAATTACCTTGAAAGGAGAATCAAGTATATCTAAAGTCGACTTATCACCACCGCACGTCTTTACGTATCCATGCGTGTAAACGAAGAGAATAAACGTCGTTATTCATTAGCGACTCCTACAGAAATTCATCGCCACCCCAATTTTTAAAAATTTCTTATAAATGTTCGAATTTCGTGCCTTGCATTTTTAAGAGTTTATAAAATGTTATATTAGAGTATACGTTGCACATGTTGCAATATATGCAAAATATATTATACTAGTGATATGAGGCGCGCTCGCGCGCGCCATCTAATCGCGTGAAAATGAAAAATATGAAATTAAAATAACTGATGACTAACAAATATAAACATTTTAGCAAACACCACATTTAAGTTTTCCCACTAAAAAAATTATATGAACGACTGACGTCAGATTCCGACCAATCGTGAAGCGAGGCGCAATTACTCCTTGACCAATGAGGTGACGAATAAAACGATCCTTCACATGATTTTTTTAAGAAAGGATATAATATTATATATATGTATATATTGATATATATATTTATATGTTATCAAAATTTTCCGCATAAAGTAAGATTTGCAGCACTTTTATATCGCTGACTAAACATAATACAAAAATCGTAAGCTCTTTTATTGTAAACGCCGAGGGGTCGTGTCTACCGTCGTAATTCGCGACTTGCGCTTGCGACGCTATAGTATATAGCATACGCGGCCACTCGGTGCGTGTATGCATACATTTTCTCGATTACCTTTGCTCTACGGCAGCCTCTAAGGTAGCAAGTTGGAAAACGCGCGCGCAAACGATAAAAATAAAATAAATAAATAAATAAATCTCGCACAACAAGCTCGTTTTTTGCGCGTATTGCTCGCGCGTGTTTATACTGCAGGTGCAAGCTCGTTCACGTTGCACACATCCCGACTGTATGCCGGTCGAGAAAGAACAGAAAGAGAGAGAAACTTGAATCGTTTTCGCTCGTGCGCCGCTGTGAAAACTGCAATGCTGCGTATAAAAGCTCGCTCGCAGCCTTTTGTCTGTACGATAAGTCAAAGAATCTTATTATAAAGCGACTGGTTTATAAAGCTTTTGTACAATAAATAAATATATAAACTCCACGAGCGAGAAGTTTATTCTCATCTTACCCTGTATGAATTCGGAATTTTGTTTCTCGGATCTTTGCGAGCTCGATCACCGTCTCGCCGCAATTAATGCACGCGAATTACCCGTAAGTTATGTATATCTCTCTCTCTCTCTCTCTCGACCCCTTTTTTTTACCTTAGACGAGACTCGTCTCGATGTATCATGTATTATGCAGTCGGACGAGTCGCAACGGAAGCTTCTAAGGAATAAAGTCGCGTCTCGAGTAATATGTCGTCGCGCGCGCACTGTTTTATGTATGTCGCACCGAGATACGGCACGCAGCGCAGTCAGCTCTCGCGGTACTCTCTTCGAGGCCTTTTCTCTCTCTCTCTCTCGTATTTTTTCACTTTTTCACCGATGCGCTGACTCGGTAATTTTTCCCTATACACTAGTGCAGATCTTTGCGAGAGAAACAGAGAGAAAAGAGAGCGAGAAGCGAGAAGAAACTCTCCATTGAATTGCATTTTTTTAAAGGTATATGGGTAAGGAAAAATCATTGCACTGCGATCGTTGCACACGTGTGTGTGTGTGTCGCATACGAATATTGTATTATACGATTCTCGCGTAAATTCGGCGCTAAGCTTAGTTATTTTTGCGTGAAACTCGCACTACATTTTGGACTTTAGGCTATTCATGCAGGATAGAGCCGCGACTGCATCGTGCACTGTGTATATGCACTCATCGTAAAAGTATATTATGCCGAGCTGACACACGCTCCGTTGGAATCTCGATTTGCATTTACAAATCCTCTCGCCAACATTTTGTTTGCCTCTCTCTCTCTCTATCTGTCTGACATTATGCCATGTATAATGCAGCTGGACCAATCAAGCTAGAAGCTCTCCGGCATGGAAAATCTATTGAAACGATTGGCGTGCCAGCCCGGCTGCCACCTCCTTCCCCTCTTTTTCCCTCTCGTCGGCTAATCCAACGCGCGTGTGCTCTCTTTTGGAATTAAACCGATTGAAATTCCATTAGTTCGGTGTGCACGCGTGCACGTGCGTGTGCGCCTCGAGCTTCCCTATATATATATGTATACGAAGAGAGCCGACAGCAGCTTGCGCGAGCGAGGCGCTTATATACGTTATATGCACATATAAAACGTATTACAAGCAACACGCCCAGTGTATGTGTGTGTGTGCGTGTATGCGAAATTCTAAAGTAAATTTCGTACGTACGTATTCGCTCCTCGTTTCGCGCAGCGATCGCGAGTCACTGAAAAAATATTGGCGCGTTACGAATGCCTTACAACAATAAATATATTTGCATCATTGTAAAAGCGGAGGTAGTTTGTGCGCTTAGAATAACTGGAAAAATGGAATGAGGGTATTCTATATCCGTTTTGGATGCTGGCTCTGCTCCACGTACCACCCAGGACCATCAGCTCTGTTTAACCGTCTTTATCTCGATCATAATCAAATTGAACTAAAAATTGCTTTACTTATATGCAATTATTTTGACTTTGCCACTTGCAGTTTTACAGAAAAAGGTATACTCGCCATCTAGCGGCGGTGGCTCTCTTTAATTTTGATAAAATTAGGGTTTTCCTTTACAATTCTTGCTTCATAATGTGTAGTTAACTTTCTTTAAATTTAGCACAGCTTTAATTGAAATTGTTATTACTATTGTCAGCGAGGAAAGATTTTACAAGCAATTTTATCATATTTCACGTCGGATCTCATTTATACCTCAATACTCATGCAGACTCCTTTAACAAAGCAAAGCGAGACAATCAGCCTCCGCTAACGCAGCAACGAGCTCATTTCTCGTAGGAGGAAGACGAGACGAAAAGACGAGAAAGAAAGTGCATAAATCGATACTCGAACTATAGAATCGACGTAAAAATCGCATGAAAATCGAATGAATTCATCTTGATTTGCCACACAGTGCACGTGTGCCACTAAATCAGCGTGAAACGACATGCGTACATCATTTTTTTTTTTTTTTAATTTAAAGCTATTTTTGGGCCACTGGGGCCCATATTAGCATACTTTATTAATCACTTCCATATATTATACATTATAATTACAGCACTATATACATCAAAATATATTACAAAAGAAGAAAAGAAAAAAAAATGTACAGAAAACAAAAAGAGAAAAAAAATTGTATATAAAAAAAAAAGATATTAGGACATGTTTTTTCGATGCTTACACATTTCTGTTGCTTACATATTATTGTTCACATATAGTTACAAACGTATATACAAATTTTCAAGAAACATAAATAAGAGGTGCATTGCTGCCGACTGAGGCTCAGTGAACAACTCTACATGGGGGCGTCAAGCTCAGGGCCCGCAATCCCCTACTGAGGGCTGCTCGGTGCTCTCCATACAGAGGACATTCCCACAATACGTGCTGCAATGTTTCAAATTGAGCACCATATTTACAGCTGGGGTCACGAATAATTTTTACCCTATAGAGCGATTCGGCCAAGCTGTAATGGTTCGCTCGAACCCTGTTGACCATTACAACTAGCTTTCTAATTGTTGTCCATTTCTTATTTTTAAACCAGGGGAATTCGCTTTTTTTATAATACTCCTGCAGGTACAGAGTGCCTTTATTCTTACCTTATTTTTTAATGAATGAGTCCAAATTGTCATATAGCTCATATTTGAGCAGTGGAAAACATGTGTACATTTATCCCACGAAAACAAGATGTTCCGGATTGTAAATAAATCTAAGCGGCAAACACCGTTGAAATTGTAAATATTGTAAATAGTTTTCTTAGCTTTAAGTCTTGTTATTGTTCTGTGTAAGTTAGTCTTGAAGAGCACTCTCATCTGGCGACATACCAAGCCTAGTAGTCATCTCTTGTTAGAATCTCAATAAATTTCAACTGATTTATCCTCAACACAGAGTTGTTCAAATTTGTATCAAGTCTCTCATCATCTCCTCTCATCATATCGCACACAAGAGAATAGTAAAATTATGAGACGCATTAAAAGTATATGTACTGATCGAAAATTTTGTTGACACTTGCGAGCTTACGATACTCCATCTGTCGACGGAATCAAAAAGCTCCTATACTCAAATACGACACCTTTGTACAACCATTACGACACTCTCCGAGCCTAGTGCGCGATTCGATTGAATAATGCAACTCGGCTGCCCACACGGCATTAGCATCGGCAGCCGCACTCATTACGCGCGATAATCATTAATCGATTACACGGCCCAGCTGCAGCAGCAGCAGCAGTTCTCATTAAATCTACTGCGCTGCGCAGTTATATATGGCCTATGCGTAGGTAGTCATACGCATACGTTTGACGAATCGTCTCGTTACAACGCGCCGGGCTTATATAAACCGGGATCACACGTGCAAGCACTATCTACTACTACTACTACTACTACTGTTGGACCATACTACTGCCGCGTGTAGCTTCGTGTAAGCCGCTTTCAAACGCGTTGATAGAGATTTCGATCTCTGGAGGGCTTGTACTGCCTATATACATTATTTTATAAATACATACTGCAGGCGCGTACGGGGGCCATTAACGCGTGAATTCGGGGGCTGCGGGAAATTGTCATAACAATTATCGATTGTACGCGTCGTCGTCCGTGCACTCGTTAATTTATTACGTTACATTATACGCATTGCGTTCGAGGGCGAGCTTTCGCGTGTGCTTTCGCGTACATGATATATGTAACGCTTGGTATATAGAGGAGCGGCGCCACATTAAGCGACGAAATTATCCGTGTCGCGATTCGTAGTGTTGCTACACGGTTGTCTGGGCTCTCGATTCGTTATTTATTATCCCGCGGTGTGGAACAGATTTAGCGTGAAATTAATGCGTGTATATGCCGATGATAATTATCGAGATGGCCCCCTTTTTTTGAAGTACATTCTCTGCGTTTCGTTGGAATTAAAAGATCGACCGAGCTTAAGTAGTCATTACGTTATATGTACGATTTCGATGGAATGATATAAAAATATTCGAGCAAAAATTACCGTAAAATGCAGAATCGCTCGAGATAATCTCGCCCTGACGTACGCTAACCAGCCGATATCCGCTCGAAGCGCAAAAACAAACGCCGACTGTCGAAGAAGGCGCGCCACCAATTGGACAGACTTTTGTGCCGGATCCGCGTGATTCTTACCCTTTCTCTCGGTCTTTCTCTCTTAAAGAGGAAAACTTCATTACTAATCTTTTCTCGTCTTTTGTCTCCCACGTAGCTCGATGTGCGCGACTCCGTATAATTTTCTCCCACCCCTCCCTTTCGTTTTTTTTCTGCTCCATCTTCTTCGAGCTTGCGCGTCCATATTCACGTATTCTCTTTGCCTTTTCCTATCTCTCCCTCCCGGCCCTCCTCTCCTCTTTTTTATCTATTTCTTTTAACCAGGCACATTTCTCATAGAAGCCGAGAGAGCTTTTTACTCTCTTTCTGCTCTCTCGCTCTCTCGCCGACGTCTGGCGTGCGCGCGCGCCAGTAGATTGGCTACATTGGCAGGATATAGAGAGGGCCGAGCGAATGCCCTGCGAGCCAAGTTTCACCGTAAATTCAAAGTCTTCCCTTTGGATCCCGGTACGGTATATTGCGTGTGAATTCCAAAGGGCCGAGAGAGAGAGAGAGAGAGAGAGAGAGAGAGCTAGCTGCGAAGTGGTTATATACATAGATAGACGCGAGCAAATTCTCAAAGTGAGAGGATGAGGCTGAGAGTCGGCTGCACGTCGATTGGTTTCCGAAACTTTTCCCTATGCGGGCTTGATTATGAAACTGTTATGGATTGCGAATTGGATATTTGAAGGGTGATTCGTTCCGGGCGGCTTGATTCTCGAAGCTGTACTTGCCGAGCTCTGCATGCTACCTCGGTGCAGTTTTTAAAATTCAACTTCTATATACGAATGGAAAAATGATGAGCAGAGTTGGGAGAGAAAATTTTTTTTCCAAGTCACATCAATCCCATTCATTATACGGATGTAGCTCGCACCTATTATAATATATATAACGCGTACGGACCGAGGAGTAATCTAATTTTTTTTCTATGGGAAAAACCATTAGTCTTTATTAACGAAGAAGTGCGAGCGAGCAATAAATCTCTTTTAATGAGAATGAAGCGGTCGAATGCAGCGGCAGCTAGATCTATGTATAAAAAAAAATGTTTTTCTCCCGTTTTTTTCGCGAAGCTCGCCTCACTTATACATCTAGCGCGGAGCACTTTTACGATCCGACGCTGGCATTAGATTAGTCGAAGAAGAAAAAAAATTCCGATGAAGAAATCGATGCGCCGCCGCCGCCGCCGCCACGAACACAGCCGTTCATCGTGCAGTTAAGAGGCGCGCGCGTGCATTATAATAAATATAATAATAATGAGCCGCGATGGCGAGTGCGCTGCAACTCTTAGCGCTTGGCGCGGCCGCGCTATATAGCACGGGCATAAATATCAATAGCGCGCGCGGCTCCTGCGCCCATTTATCCTTCCGCGCCATTTAGCCTTTTTCCGTGCGCTATTAATTTTTATGACACTCGACGGCGCGAGCTTGCGAGCTTGCGAGTGGCTTGATTTTTTTTTTGCGAGCTGTACGCAGCGCGTGCGTTTTCCGTACTGCATACTAGTTGGGAATAGAGAGGGCACTAATGGCTAGCTTCGGACCACGAAAAAAAAAATTAGAACCCTTTGATGTATGCGTTATGCATCGTGCGAACGCGAGAGTCGAGAGAGACTTACTTTTCGCGCGATATTGCACTGCGCGCGAGCTTGCGAAGGATGAGGTGGAGGAGGAAAAAAAGTGGCGAACCTTAAATCTCTTCGCTCGCGATGTACGCAAGCAAGGAAAAAGTCCTTGTAACGCCGCTGCAGGAGCGAATATTTCTCGTACACAGGGTGACGGTTATAAAGCGTGCAATATACTTCTGACACGGCTACATGCAGTATACGCGGAGAGTGTATTCGATGGCACAATTTTTCGCCCCTCGAGATTGCGGACTTAACGTATGATTTATTATACGTGTACGCGAAGCTTAAAATATCCAGGACGATAGGTGTACGATTAGCTCGTCTTTTGTGCCAATTAATTCGTGCGTTGATTTTCATGAATGCGTAATTATAAATTGCAAGTATAGCGTCGATAAAGATAAAAACAGTCGAGAATTCGCTCAGCGATAATTCCGGTACGACTGCGCGTATTATGTGCGCTTTCCAGATTAATACGACGTACACTGCGCGAATTAAACGGAAATAAACATGACTTTTTAAAACCAACTGGAAAACTGTAATATCCGCGTATCCGATATCCATGATGTATCTACAATTTCAAAGTGTACATAATACGTTTTTAAACTCGTGTCCAACGAGCAATTACGTAATTTATCGAGGCTCAAGTTAGTCGAGTTATTTTTAAATATAATTTGTCGAATATGCAGCCAACTGTGTGCAAACAGTGGTGGATTGTGGAACACGCCAAGTACTCTATGACGTGGGACGGCAAATTTTGATGTTTTATAAGCCACGTGTGGATCTATTTACTATAGATTTATTTTGTGTGAACTTGATGTCGTTTGTTGGGAGTTTTTTTTTGAAGTATTTAGTTTTAGAAGGCCAAAAAATTCCTCGAAAGAATAATAAATTCGAATTTTAGATTGTTTCATATTCGTCAATAAATTCGAATTTTAGATCGTTTCATATTTCGTAAGAACAATGTACTTATAAACAGATAAATCAGTAACTTAATTGTAAACATAATGATCATGAACGATTTTGACAGATTCGCTCGAATACTGATCATGTTTAGAGTAGAAACAAATTAGTTTGAATGTTGTCTTTCCCGAAGAAGCCATATTATATAGAAGGATCCATCGTTTAATTTTAGTAACAAAATGGTTAAAAGTGAGGAGAAAATCGAAGAAGTTATCCCAAAAGATAATTCAAGTGAACACGACATTGCTGTTTCGGACGACAAACAAAAATTTGATGATATCTGTCAAGAGGCACTTACGCTAGAATCGAGTATAATAACACGGGGAGATAAAATTCACAATGATCAGAAAAAATTCGCATGCGATAAGTGCGAAAAGAAATTCGAGTTTCGAAGTCATATGAATAGACATCAAATATCGGTGCACAAAAACCAAAAAGATTTTACATGCAACAAGTGTAAGAGGAAATTTGAAAATAAATCA
Source organism: Trichogramma evanescens (assembly GCA_902732785.1). Taxonomy (NCBI): domain Eukaryota; kingdom Metazoa; phylum Arthropoda; class Insecta; order Hymenoptera; family Trichogrammatidae; genus Trichogramma; species Trichogramma evanescens. The sequence continues at coordinate 28,560 of CACVKI010139239.1, forward strand.
ACTTTACTCAAACACAAAAAAATATTCCACGAAGTTTTCAAAAATTACTTATGTGAAATATGCGCGAAAAGATTTGATACTAAACATAGTTTGCTCTTGCATATAAAGTCAGTCCATGATGGTCACAAAGATTTTGCTTGTGACAAGTGCGAGGAGAATTTTAGAAAAATAACTCATTTGGTCTTACACCTGAAGATAGTACACGGAATTCAGAAAGATTTTGCATGCGACAAGTGCGGCGAAAAATTTGGGCGAAAATCGCATTTGCTTTTCCACCTAAAGATAGTACACAAAGGTCGAAAAGATTTCAAAGTCTTCAAAGATTATGCATGCGACAAATGTGGGAAGAAATTCGGATATAAATGGAATTTGATCAAACACCAAGAAATAGTCCATGAAAATCGCAAACACTATGCATGCAACAAATGCGAGAAGAAATTTGGTCAAAAACCAGATTTGTTAAAGCACCAAAAAACAGTACACGAAGGTCGCAAAGACTACGCATGTGACAAGTGCGAGAAAAAATTTGGACAAAAATCGAGTATGTATGTACACCAAAGAATAATCCACGAACGTCGCAAAGATTACGCATGCGACAAGTGCGTGAAGAAATTTGGACAAAAATCTCATCTGCTCATCCACCAAAAGGCAGTCCATGAAGGTCACAAAGATTTCGAATGCGATAAGTGCGAGCAAAAATTTGGATTGAAAAGTAATTTGACTAGACACCAAAACATAGTCCATGAAGATCGCAAAGATTTTGTATGCAATACGTGCGAAAAGAAATTCGGTCTAAAAGCGAAATTGTTTATACACCAAAAAACAGTACATGAAGGACTCAAAGATTATGCATGCGACAATTGCAAACAGAAATTTGGTGATCCAAGAAGCATGATCAGGCACAAAAAAACAGTTCACGAAGGTCGCAAAGATTATGCATGCGACAAATGCGAGAAGAAGTTTGGACAAAAATGGATTTTGCTTCAGCATCAAAAGACAGTCCATGAGGGCCGGAAAGATTTCGCATGTGACAAGTGCGAGAAAAAATTTACACAAAAACCGGGTTTACTCACCCACCTAAAGATGGTACATGGAGGTCGCAAAGATTATGGATGCGATAAATGCGAGAAGAAGTTTGGACTAAAATGGATTTTGCTTCAGCATCAAAAGACAGTCCACGAAGGTCGTAAGGATTACGCATGTGACAAGTGTGAGAAGAAATTTGGAAAAAAAGTTCATTTGCTCTCTCACCAGAAGACAGTCCACGAAGGTCACAGAGATCACGCATGCAACAGGTGTCAAAAGAAATTTGGTAAAAAATCCAATTTGATTAGCCACCAGATTACAGTCCATGAGGGTCGCAAAGATTTTGCATGCGATAGTTGCGAGAAAATATTTGGAACAAAATCCGATTTGATCAGGCACCAAAATGCAGTTCACAATGGTTGCAGAGATTACGCATGCGGCAAATGCGAGAAGAAATTTAGACAACAGTCTAATTTGACCAGACATAGAAAAAAAGTCCATAAAGTTTAGAGCATAATATCGACAAAAATCACAAATTTGCTAACCTATTCAAAGACAGAACGAAAGTCGCAATGATTTTGCATGCAATAAATCGAAAAAAAATTTAGACTGACACCGCATTTGCTCTTGCACCAAAACACAGTGCACGAGGGTCGCAAAAATTTAATATAGAACTGGTGCGAGTAAAAATGATGATTGACAATTGTAAACATGTATTGATACGCATACTTATGTTTTTCTAAAATTTCTATAAAAATTGTTTGCCAATACCATTGTGTCTTATTTAAATTTCGTGCTATTAACTATTATTAAACTTTCGTGCGATGTCGTTGTGGTGCTAATTGCTACTCTCGATGCATTCTTGGCCCACTTGGTTCCTGCAGGTATTCATGCAACGATCTGCCAAAACTGTGAATGAGGAGAGCATTTACTTGACTATTGGATTTTTGATAAACCTTACGGGATGATACGTGACCCTGACAAACGTAATTAGTAATACACAATGTTCTATCTTCTATATGAAAAACCCAACGATAGAAATAAACTAATTTAAGCAAAAAAATGGTTTTTTTAATTTCTCGAATATTATTAAAAGCTCTTATAATTGTTTTCGAATTGTGGTAAATGAAAGTTCGCGCGGGGTGGCGATCTTTCCTAATCCACCACTGTGTACAACTGTAAATGCATAAATATTTTTGTATAATTAAAGCAATTTCCATCATCGTAATTGTCGATTTAAAAAACGTTAGGTATTCAATTAGTTTGTTTGATGCATAAAAAAAATAGCAACACAAAAGAAAAAACTTTTGTAAAAGAAACATATGTCACAAAACTACACTTTATTTAAAAGGAAATTCAATCTATCCTTCAATAACAAAATTGCTCGACTGATTTACAGTAAAATGGAGTTTTTAAGCTTAAGACACTCTCAATACCTTTGAACTCATAAATAAACGACTTGATATCATTATCTTTCCAAGTAATGAGTTTAACGACAGTACATGCTTTCGAAAAACTCGTAAGCGCCTTGAATTTGATTTGTATCAAACAAGCAATCTTACGATAGTTCGATCGAAAGCGCGCAAAAGTAATCGCGAACTGATTGAGAAATTCAGCTTCTCAAAGAGAATTTCCATTATTTCAAAGTGTCTCGCTCTCGATCCCATAAATCGAGTGAAAAGCAAGAATGACTTTACACGCCCGAGGGAGAGCGTAAAGAAACAAAAGGATCTCGGCCCTCTTGTAAAAGAGTAATCCAATATCGCGTCGAGAAGTTAATATCGTCGCCTTGTACTATGTATATACGCGCACGAATGAGCTTAAATAATATTACGCGACGAAGCTTCGAATTTCCTCGCACTCGATGCAATTTTCAAATTACACGCATGAAAACCAAACAATTCAGTCAAACGGAAACGATCAGCTGCACCGTTGAATTTCAAGGCTCGAGTGTCGTTAATGTGCTCGAGTATAATATATACCTATATTATGGACTCGTGCGAGCTCACGTCGGTCGGTCGGACGGTCGCAGGCGATGCGGTCGAGTAGATAGCACACGGAGTGCGATCCTGCGGAAAATGAAGACGTTATATTATATACCGTACCCCAGAACAGGTGTGCGAGAATGTGTATATATCTATAAGCCTCCTGAATTGCGCAATTGTGCCCCGAGAACGACCCGAACCACGACTATACGGGCTTGTTTACTCGGCGACAAAGAGCCTAATCAGATTGGCTGTATACTGCGGGTGTAGTGCTGCAGCGCGTCGACACAAGTAATTTTCGTGCCGCGCGCGAGTAATTAATCGAGCAAACGATTTTCCGCGTGCGTGCTTATATCGTTGTACAGTCGGGCGCGTGTATACTTTTTAATTAAAAAGAGACAGTGCGAGTGAAGAGTCGATGGAGATGTCGCGCGTACGCTCGTCAATCGCCAAAGTGCGTGTCTGCAGTGATACAGATTTCAATCAAAGCCTCTCCTCCCCTCTACTGTAAAGTCGACAGCTCGCGCAACTGTGATTCCTTCGCTGTCTCTCGACGTATACCCAATCAAGAGGGAAAATCATCGAGCGTAGAGAGTTCATTCCCGATCTCTCCCGCCCCGCGCGCTGCTGACGGCGACGTGGAACGATAAATCGCTTTCGAAGCATCGATCAAGCTACCCTCGATACTGCGTCGTGTTTTTTTTTATATATACCTTCTTACTTCTTTCTACTTCTTTTTTTACTTCTTTTTTTTTGCTTCGCTGTGCGACGGTAGCAGCAGCAGCAGCAGCAACTCAACGAACTCCCTGCGGGATAAACACTCGTCCATGCGGCTGCAGGGAAATAGGTTTTCGATCTGGTCAACCGACCAGGCGCGGGCTGAAGTCGTGTTGGTACACGTATATCCCCTTAGCAATTGCATCGTGTATATATATAATAAATGCATCGTCCATCTCTCTCTTTCGAGCTCGAGCTAACGCTCATGCGCGCGCTCGTATTTTATTTATTTATGTCTTACTTCACCTGTCGCGACGCCTTTTCTGTCTCGTCTCTCCCGATTTTATACCGGCGACCCTTTTAATTGGATAACTCACCCCTGCGACCATTTCCGCGCTTTTATTTATAGAAAATTTTCCGCTATCCCTTTTTCACCCTACCATATAGCTTTTCCAGGCCGTATACCTATTTGTATACTGTTATACGCGCGTGAAAACGCGCGACAACTACGACGTCGACGCAAGTCGCGCATTTCCTCGGCCATCTCGAGTGTATTCATCCTCTTGTTGCCTATTTTACCTGAATAATGCATTCCATTATGCGCCTCGCTCTGGCTTTTCTTTTTCTTACGTATATATGTGTGTGTGTATTATGTGCTCCCTGAGTGCTGTATAAGTTGATGTTGCTGTTGCTTTTCCAAGCAATGTATAGAGCAGCTTACTTTCTTGCTCGTCTCTAAACTGTTCTTGGTTTTTTTTAACCCCTTACCTTAGCTGCTGCACACACTCGTATATTCTTATAATTTTCTTCTCCGTACTGCGCTCGCAAGCCACTGTTCATTTCTGTTTCGATGCCGGAAAAATAAAATATTATTCCTGGTTAGGAAGAAAAACATCGAGTCGGTTACGATTGCCCGAAGATGTTTACAAAACATTACGTATCTGCTCTATGTTTAAAAAATTATCAAAAAAAATTTTCTAAACTCGAAGTAGAGCAACGAAATTTGCGGGGCTTCGTTATACTCAACTAAAAGTGTGTTGTTTTTTTTCTCTCTCGAATATATGTTCTACAGCGCTCCTTTCTTTGTTTCGCGAACTTCATTCGGCTGCACAAATGCGAGTAATGTAAACGAAACTTCTTTTTACGTATCTGCACAGTTTCAAGAATTTTTTCTTTCGGCCTGAGTTCACCTACCATACGTATTTTATATCCCATTCATCAAAGAGTTATGCAGTAAAAAAGTAACTAGAATCAGAAATTAACTTTGAGCAGTAAAAAAAATGATGGAAACGTGTTATGTATTCGATAGAGCTAAAAAGTTTATTATACTCGTTTCATTTATTTCAAAAAGGAGCAATGACGAGTCAGACAAGGCGTACATGAATTTTTAAAAAATTGTTTATCGGTACATTACATCACGAACAAACGGAATGCTGTGATAAATTAAAAAAAATCGTTAAAATAACAATGAGCTGTATTTATTGTCCAAACGATTTGTAACAAATGCCACCTAATAGACATTTTTAGTAGTAGAAAAAGAAAAAAGATTTGACATAATTATGGCACAAGAATTTATAATTTTGAAATATGACAATATCTCATTTTACGATCATTCATACATAAAAACAAGAACAACTAAATTTTCAACTCTTTGCCAATATATTATAGGCAGCGGTTTTTTTTTGCTTCGTGATTCCTCCAGCGCGGCTTGGATTGTACATCGGCAGTGCATAATGCGCATAAAAATTTTGCCTCGCGTTGCTCTAGCGGCAACGTCGCGTCGGGTCGTCGCGTCGCCCATCATAGACTATAAATAGCTATATTGTATCGGCTTCATTCATCCGCGGTGGTGCGCCGATCGATTTTGCCTGCTTCTAAAATATAAAATATAAAATACACGTGCGGACGCGCATCCTACATAATGGATTGTGTGCGCAAGAGTGCCATTAATTATTAGCTGCCCATAATGGCGCGATATGAATTTTTATCGGATGGATTAATGAAGGATTTAATGAATAAGTGAAGGAGAGAGAGGATAAGATGAGAGAGTCAATGCCTAGAAATTCGAGAATGTCTAGAGTATATCGATTCGAGGCGAGGATAAAGAGCTCACCACAACTGACAACGATGGAATGTTCATTTCGGTGAAACGTTCGGGTTTGAAGCCTGATTGTTTCAAATTTATGCGTACAGCATTACATTTCAGGCGAGTAATCGCATTGCGAAACTCGCGAAGTAAACTACGCGTGTATATATTTTAAGATACGATGCAATACCATCTAAAAGCACTCACCGAAGTGTGTGAAAAGACAAATCCAATGATTTCCGTCGCGTCGCTTTTTTACACAAAAATGACAAGTATGTCTTGCGGGTACACAGTATTATTATAAATCCGCCACCTAGCGTGAAATAAATAAATCATATGGTCAGGAGAACTTATTTTATTTTAAATTTCCAATAAGTGTAATTCGATACACTATAAACAGGAAATACATGCACAAAAATTGTCGATTTGAAAATGATTTAGTAGTTAATGACAGAATTTAATGCACAAAAAATATGTAGCCTTCAAAAACTATATTGCTCGTATCGCGCGTTTGATTTAGATCGTGTAATGTATATGAGTAAACCAAACTTTAAATATGTTGCGAAGTGTTGGTGCATCTTGCGAGTAACCTAAATCATCACTCAAGAAACATTGTTGAGAATGAAAAATGAAAACCGAAACGAAAGTTCTTTTACGCGCTCTAAAATTCAGCTCATTATCTAACTGTTATATTCTTGAAAGCTCTCGGCTCGCTTTTCGACGCACCGAAACTTTGTCTACTTATGAAAAAAAGTATAAATAAATACATACACACGCTCTCTCGCTCTCTAGCACTTCGTTTTTTTTGCACGAAATCCAAAGAAAACGAGAGCTCGGGGCGCGAAACTGCGGCTTTGTAAAGCCCGCCAACGCTGGTGTCGGCACGCGCTCCACTTGAAGCCCCGCGTGCCGCCGCCGCTGCTGTTGTATCGCGTATACATCACATGTGCGTGCGTGCCGTGAACTCGTTACTCCCTCGCGGTCTCTGCCTATATTTTATATACACGTACTCGCGTGCTCCCTCTAAAAACTCGAGGCTCTCGTTCTCTCGACCCGCGAAGCAAGTTTTATATTTTTCAAACACTGGGGGAAAAAAATTAGAGGGAGCAAATATTATTTTTGTTTGTTTCGTTAAAGACCTTATGCCACGCGCGCAAGACTTTACCTATAATATACGCACTGTACTTATTTACGATACATTACTGCGGATCGTAAAGAGCTGCGTACGGAAGAAAGTTGAGCATAATCTCGACTCGTAAACGCGCTTTTTAAATGTTATTACAGTTTTATAGGGATACAATTCTTGAATAAAATTGACCAAAGGCTTTTCGTATAGATCGCCCTCGTTGATCGCATGGGTGCTCTCTGAGTTTCAAATGAACTACATCCATACATGATAATCCGAATTTCGTTAAGTAAAGAAAACCTTACTGCAATCGTCGCATTCAGGTCGTAACTCGCAATTTTGATTTGTAAATCTATGCTCTTCAGAAGTTTTCATCGTAAATATATTGTTAATTTTTACTTTTAAATTGTACCATATATTTACTGGTACTTCTATTTCTCTATTGTTCTCATTTCAGATCTCATGTTTACTTTGAATGATGAGAAATGATTCGTATTTATTAGATCTATATTATCAGCGCTCGTAAAACGCATAATCCAAGCATTTTTTTACCATTGATTCTAATTCAGATGCTTCTTCTATCGACCACCGATTTTTATTGAAACAAAATATTACCAGGCGTAGCTTATAATATTTTCGACCTAATTTCTAGAATTTTAACATTCTTAAGCTTAAAAATAAACAGCAAAAAAATTGTCCCATCATACTTTCATCTGCAATTTGAATATCTTCCATCGCTTAATGTTCCTCCAGCTCGGGAAAAACCCGTGCGCAACGTTTCAACATTATAAATGTACGCTCTTGCCGCTTATCAATACTGCAAAAGTGGCTTTCGCTCGTTCGCCAACGACTGTTAGACGCGTGGGATGCCGCGCGTGCCCGCACAGCAACAACAACAAAAAAACTTTCCGAACAATATAGCCAAGCACGTCGAGCACAATAATTCATCTTGGCTGTGCGAAGTCTCGTGCAACCCCAGCTCCTAATTCACTCTGTGTGCTGGAGGAGGGGAGGGGGAGGGCTCTGCGTCGTGACCACAAAAGTATCAAATCTCGCGCTGCGTCTCGTGGAAAACTCATATCCAGAGAGTGCAGCAGCGCAGCAGCGCGAGCGATACGTTATATATATAATACACCAAAGTTCTGTGTTGCAGCTATACCCTCCCTTAATCTGGTTAGCCTCGCGCGCACATACGTACACGTATTATTATACTTATAGAGTAAAAAAAATGTACGTACGTGTGTACTTTATGTATAGGGCACACAGCTCCTTTTTACGATCCATACTTCATTTCAGCGTTTCGTGTGAGACGTGGTCATTTTGGGCAGGACGTAGTTTTTTTTTTACTATGTCGCGAGGGCATTGCGCCACCAACAACCGCACACACACACACACACACACACACTCGCAAGTTGCCGTGCTCGCTTCGCGGGCCGGCATTACATCAGTTTTCGAAGTTTGATCTCGTCGTAAAAGAAAAAGGCGCGCGAGGAAGTAAAGCGAAGTTTCGTCTCGGACTTGGCGAATTTAATGGGCTTTCATAACTTTATACGACATGTATATGTCACTCCCTCTCTTTTTTTATCATCGTCGTTTCCGGTGTATGTATGTGACTTAGCAACGAAATTAACCTATCCTCTTCGTAGCTACTTCGAATGAAGAAGGCTCTTGAATTGCCGTGTGAGGGCCAACTAAAGCTGTACGCGCGAAATTGTGTACGAATTTCGGATTGAAGTGCGCTCGTGAAAAAAAGAACGAGAAGAAGAGCTTTTTAGCGTTTCTGGAGTGATGTAATTGTGGGTAAAAAAATGCTCTCTACGGTTTGAATTTGGCATCGAAGTATTTGAACCACCTTCTTACAAGTCTTACAGCGAGTAAACTAAGTTTTTGTGCAGTAATAAACACTTCGATGTGGAAAATTTATACCCTGCCTAAATTGTGTGATAAAACAGTACAGGAGAAGTTTTCCCTCGTCACGAAGCAATAAGCTATTTGACGCGTTCCGTTTTAAGATCCAATTTATTATTTATTGTGAATTTTTTGAGTCTTCATCTAAACGATCGTAGCAGAGTACCCTCGGAGGCTATAGAAAAAGTCTTGAGATGTGTTGGCCGTACTACTGATCACCAAATCGTTTTTAAGCTTTAAAACGATCTGAGTGTAGAAAATCAAGTTTATTCAGACACTGACTATACAGATCATCTGGACTCTAGTGGACCTCTACGACTGGATATGTGATTAGTATCATTGGGTCCGACCAAAGATGTGGTTTTTACATCGGCCGTGAGTAAAACTCAAGCTAAACAGATTAGTGTCAGCCTTACATTATGAGGAAAATTTTCAGAGGTCTTGCGAAAGCTCGGGTATCCTTGAAACTAGACAATTTTGACCGTGCATAACAGGGGTGCAATACAATTAATGAAAAATGTTGTTATAAATTAAATTGCTAAGTATATCAAAATTATTAATCTGACAAGAAGAACGTTAAAATTATGTTTTGGTATATGTATTCTTCTGCCGATGTTTATATTCTAATGTGTGTGAGCGAAGAAACACAATGTTGATCTGGAGCAAAGTATACATTTGTGTGTCTGTTAGTATTGACAGAAAAGCGATTGTTCTCGAACATCTTACACATCAGATTGTATTACTAATCAATCTATTTAAAATAAAATATTTATAATAACCATCTAATGTCTAATAACTTTAAGTATTAAGTTTAATCTGTAGCAGAGCATCTGACTCAAGAAAAAAAATGGCGCGACCTTTAACTGAAGATTATTTTCGTGAAAAAATAGCTGCAGTTAATCTTATAAATTTAGTAAAGTATTTAAATAAAAATAAAATTACAGAAGCAAATTTAGATAATGAAGATATTTTGGATGATATAATACGTAAGGGAATGGATAAATCTGTGAACAAACGTGTTCCGACAAAAGATATTAATGTGTTTAAAGAAACTCTTCTTTTTTTTAAAATTGATGAACTGAAGAAAACTAATCTATATCGAATAAATCGTGGTATATTGGCCGTCGCTTGTGTTGAACATGTCCTGTACCCCGGAAAAGATCATAAAGAATATAGAAAAATATATCGATGCCACGAATCTAAGGCAACCACTGTATATAAAAAACTGCGTGAACTTTGTGAACCCGCAACAGAAGATGAACTCGATCCTGTTATAGTTAAATTAGCTAAATCTTTTTTTAAAAGCGCCTTGTTTTTTAATAATAAGACATTCTTGGAAACAGTAAGAACTTACTTGAAAGGTCTTAATATCAATGATAAAGAGAAGATATTTATACAGAATGCATCTTACCAATTAATGTGAGTCAATATTTTAAAAATGCCTACTACAATTATATACTCAAAAATGTAATTTAATTTCCAGTAATGACACTGAAACTATCAACACTGATCGACCGAAAAGATATGTTATGAATCGAGAATATTTTGAAAAAAACTTTAATTCAGATGCTCTTATTAATTTGGTGAATTATTTAGAGAAAAAAGAAGTGAAAGAAGAAGATTTAGAAGACGAAAAAATTTTAAAAGATATACTACGCGAGGGGATGAAATATTTCGTCAACCATACACCTACGAAATTACAATTAGAAGAGTTTAAAAAAACGATTCTTAATTTTACAATTGATTACTTAACCGTAACTAATCTTTATCGAATAAATCGTGGGATATTATCTATCGTATGCGTTGAATATGTTCTTTTTCCTGGACAAGAGTATGAAGAGTATAGAAAGATTTATGGTTGTGATTGCTCTAAGGCCACCGCGTTATATAAAGAACTCGGTGGCATTCCTAAAGAAGATCAAGTCAATGAAGCCTTAGCTAAATCGGCTAGATCTTTTTTTCGGTGTCAAAAAAGAAATCTGGAAACGATTCGATTATATTTACAAGATATCGATATTGATTCTGAGGAGATCGAATACATAAAAAATGCGTCGATTCAATTGATGTACGTAAATATGTTAAAAATGATTAATACAATTTTATACTCACAAAATTTAATTTGATCTTCAGTAAAAATAATATAGCTATTGACGCTGATAAACCAAAAAAAAATATGATGGATCCAATCGAAGATCATCCAATAAATTTGCCCACCGAAGACGAGCAGCCCCTTCCACCTATGCCAGATGTACCATCGGTAGATGTTGACCGTTCTTCAGTAGTATCAATACCAGTAGACCAGGGATTAATGTGAGTAATTATTTTAAAAATACCTAATCAAACTTTTTGCTCGAAAATTTAATTTAATTTTCAGTAAAAGTAATGAAGATATACCTCCAACAAATATGATGGTTCTAATAGAGGATCAACCATCAACTTCGTCAGTTGTGTCGTTAGAAAATTTAAATTCCTCTAGTCTTATCGATCAGCTTGTAGCTAGTCTACCACACAATGTTCCGGATTTCATCGATAATCAAGCAGAAAATTTGTCTACGAACGACGAGCTGCCCCTTCCATCTATGCTAGATGTGTCATCGGTAAATGTTGACCCTCCTTCAGTAGTATCGTCTCCTTTAGTAAATCAGTGATTTATTTCCCGTTACTCTCCTAACGACGTGGTGTTAGCGAGAATGTCTGATTCAAATTTCTGGCCAGCGAAAATTACACGAGTTCTGGATGATTTGTGTCTGTTGAATTTTTTCCATTATTAAATAAAAAAATTGAAGTTTCATCGGAAGAAGATGTAAAACATTTCACGGATGAAGGATTCAAAGAAATTGCCGCCTCTTTGAGTTCTGATAGTTAAGAGAATCGTTACAACATGCAGTAGAATTAGCGTATGCATTTAACATCTTAATTGATAGAATTAAATTTTTATTAGAAAAAAAATGTTTTTATTGAT
>CACVKI010139240.1:539-12005 GCA_902732785.1 Trichogramma evanescens
CCCCCCTGCATGTGACATCGTTGCTGCTGCTGCGACAGAGATAACGAATTTATTTACGATTATATGACACCGTATTATGTTGTTCACAATTTTCGTCTTGTACTTTTCACGATTGCGACGTCGTGGATGTATTATTTTTATTCTCGTTCCACGTCGCTACATTGTATAAAAGGTTTGTTTTTCGGCTGGATTGGCCAATAGCCCACGAGCGAATGATCTTTTCTCAATGTCCGCGTGGAATATGAATTTGCGCGTGGGCGTAAAAGAATACCCTTCTTTTTTTTATCGTATATTCAGCGAGTGATGCACGCGATCATCGATGTTCGTAAAAAATTCTCTTTTAAAATAGTGATGGGGGGTTTATCGATAGCTACTTTTCGCAAATATTGCAGAAAATTACTTCAATCTCACGAAAAAGACCGTTCGCGATCGATCGTATTATCGAAAATCGAGTTAGCATCTTACCAACAAAGTCATGGGATCGCGTAAAAAATGCGTTCGATGTAATGTCAAACTCGTTATAGTTGAAAAAAAAGAAGGAAAAAGGGTTCGCGAGTATGTTCGCTCAAATATTTTAATTCCGCTATCCTCTGCCAATTATGTATGTATTTCACCACCAGTGTACTTAGCCTTTTAACTTTTTCAATTTAATTATTATCAGTAACTTCACCTATCTGATGAGCAGTCCTCGAGAAGTAATTTCCAAAACAAACTTCACTTCTAATCCAAGCAATAAGCGCAATCTGAGAATATGTTACCACGATCGTTACAGAGATATGCGAGCCACTACTATTTTTTTTTTCAAAAATATCGAAACAAAAGAATGCATGCACACATTATTACTTCATAATTATAGGTAGCCTCGAAGCTTAAGCGAGTAATCGCATTACGCATATATTTCACACGGCGTTTAGCCTACCCAAACGCGAGGGGCTGTAATATATATGTAACGCGGCTCCACGTCGCCTGGATTAATCTCTCTGCCAACTTTGTTAATCACTATTACCCAACTCTCTCTCACTCTGTGTCTATCCCTTCAAACAACCTTGGCTCGGCGCATGCACTTACAGGCGCGCAGGGCTGCGGGTCCCCGGATGAATCATGCGGCAGCACGCGGCGACCGAGACATCTCCCAAAGTAACTCGATTCCGCGCGCTCGCGCTCTTGGAGACTTTGTCACCGTGTGTATTAGATATATCTGCGCATGCAAACGGCACGAGTCGGGTGTGAGCGGTGTAATACATATCTCGCGCGGTCGTTTTTGTCTCTCTTGCTGTCGCGTGTGCTGTACGAGTGGACGAAAAATTCAGCGCAGCTGAGCTTCTAATATGCTAATCGCTTAAATACGAGTTCAAAAACGAAAAGAGGTGCGTAAGAAAGTGTCGTTCGGAGCGCGCCAGCTCCGAATTGCATACATTGCGTTTACATATTATTATACGTGCACATATTCGACTTTCGCTGCGCACCTCTAATTCGTTAAAATATAGTTTATATATATCTATATTCCTATGGGAGCTCAGCCCGAGTGATTCATTAGATATTTAGAGTAAGTAATGAAGGCGACGGCTTGAGCTTGTCAGTGATTTATATTTATGATGGGAATGACGTTCGCGTTGCTCGCCCAACGATTACATACTACATATATAATACTGCATGAGCGAATTCCATTAGCTCTAATTTGCATCATTACACTTGGCACGCGCAAAGCTCATGATTTTAAACCCCCAAGTGTCACGCATGTATGTGTGAATATCCGTACTCTATATAGTCATAAATTGACTCGAAAATGTTTCAAAAAAACTTGCGCATACACGCCACAGACATACCATACTACTATATTCGTCTAAATCGTCATCAGTTGTTTTCCTCGTCGAAAAAAATAGTTAACCCATCCTATATGTACTGACTACTCACCCAAGATTGTGATTCTCGCTGTTGTCCGCCGCGTCGAGACTCGCCGGATCGTCCTTGACGATGATCGGGCCCTGGGTCACGTCCACGCCCATGCCGCCGATGTCGAGGCTGGCGTAGGCGCGTCTGGCCTGGACGCCGCGGGCGCTGCCCCCGCTCTGATCGCCGCCGACGCCGCTGTTGCGATGCACGCCGCAGAGCTCGCGATAGAGCTCGTCGTAGAGCGAGCTGCTGCCGCTGCTGCTCTCGTTGCTGTTGAGGGCGTCGTCGAGGCGCGCCGGGTCCAGGTGGTAGTTCGGATTCTCGAAGGAGAGCAGGCCGTTCTCTGCAGGGGGGCAGAATTTAAAATTGCCAGTTAGTCGATGCGAGTGTAAATAATTATGATATCAATTTGAATTCGAGTTTGTGCGTATATAACGTAAATCTTGGGAAAACTCGATTGGAAAGTATAAAAGATATGTATCTTAATTGCAGGATATATATTACAAGACTCGAGCCGCGGCTCTCGAGTCTTACTCTCGCTGCTACTTTTGCTGTATACGAGTTGGTAATTTTATACCGGATTTTAAAGTGAGTAAGAAAGTTCAGTCGAAAAGCTCAAACAATCGTTTCACATGAAGAAGAAAATTAGTTACCAGTGCGCTCGGGCGACGGGGGGAAAAAAACTTTTCCTCTCCCGGCGTGCTGCACTTGCCTCTGCTGCTACTGCTGCTGCTGCTGCTGCGCGAGGCAGCTTAAAATGTAAATTGAAAGGTCAAATTATTAAAGTACTTTTGATATATAAACCACTGCCTCGAATCTCTACTGCCCGTGAACTCACCGAGGCGCGAGAATCGACTTCAACGCGGAAGCCGGCGTATCGCTTCCATAAAGCGTATAATGCATGGTCCGAAGGGAGAAAGAAAGTGAGCGAGAGAGAAACTTTGCATTGACTCGGGTGCGAGTCGCGCGAGACGAGCAATTTTCCAAAAAAAAAATGTAAAAAATAAAGCCAAGTTGCGAAGCGACGACGAAGAAAAAAAAGTAAAAGAAGACCGTGTCTAGTTGGAGTCTAGATTCGAATTTTGTAAAAAAAAAAAGAGGGAGAAGAAGCTCGGAGTTTCAAAGTTCGGACACGCTTTTGGCGTTACAGCGTCGAGGGCTTTTTTCGCCCGGAGATACTGGGGAACGCCGGTGGCGAGACAAAAAGTATATATAGTGCGAGCCGCAAAGAAGTGAACCACATTTCGCGTGTGCATAAGTGCTTGTAGCCAAACCTTATTTTTTTTATCCGCTTCAAAACGTTCTTCGACAGAGGTCTGGTATTTATTTCGAGTAAAAAAAAAATATGGAAACTCTTCTCGTGCTGTAGAAAGTGTAACCGAGTTGAACTTCAATCGATCGTTTTACGATATTTTTAAAAGCTCTTAGTAAAAAAAAAACTATTCAACATTCTCGATAAAGCGAGTTTCAATTAATCGAATTAAAATACACACAAGAACCGCTCTATAATGCAAATTAAATGAAATTCTAAGTTCAGTACCGGCAAAAACATGGCGCGACCTGTCCTCTGGTAAATATAAAAGCTCCCTCTCTCTCTCATTTGCTCTCGGAAGTACACGTGTCGCGCGCGCTCAGCGTTAACCAAGCTATAGATCTATTCTATAATTTACCAGAAAAATAAACGTCGAGGAAAAAAAATGGTCGTGGAGAGGCGTGGAGAAAAAAAGTTTTCTATACACTACTGCCCGACGACGGCGTCGATGAGTCAGCCGCCGCTCGGCGATATCGATTCGCGTTTTTGCGCTACGCGCGTGTATTCGCCACTGCTTTGAGATATAGCGAGCGAGCTGCTTCTATAAGCACGGATATGTAGAAGCGTAAGATACATATAGAGCTCGTCAGAGGTAAAAAGGAATTCCAATTTTTTTTGTACCTCGAGCTCCGACTTAACATGTTTCATACGTTAAATTTAATTTTAATAAAACTAATTGCTTATGGAGTTTCGAATATGTTTTCTCAAAACCGTGCTTTACTCACACAATAATTCAGACTTTGCCATTTACAGTAGCAGTGATAAGTTTATTGTCTTAAACATACAGAGTGTACAGACTTTGAACAAGTCATACATATTAAGATGTTACATGATCAGTGATGTATTATAAAATGTGCTGTCTTTATGAAATACCGAGTAAATATAGATCCTTATACACATTTATAATAAACAATTTCATTATTCATTCCAAAATGTGCCGCCCTCGCGCCATGGCGGGCTCTATGAATCGTCACTGATTACAGGTTTTGCCCATAAGGCAAAGGAAATCTCCGTTCTATTATGGGTAGCAAATTACAATGATTCGGGCAAATTAGATAAATGAATTAGAAATTGAGGACCATGCATATACAATAATTTTGACTTAGCCACTTGCAGATTTACGAATCGAGGTACTCGCCATCTAGTGGTGGAGACTAACACTAACTGACAATGAATTTTCGTAAATTTTATGAGCTAAGTGAAACGAAATCTGGACCAATATTAAGTCATACATTTTCGATCAAAATGTTTAAATTTAACGAATGAAATACATTTTTGCCTTTAAATAATGTATGTACATAATTTCATTTTCATGTATCCGGTTGGGTCGTCCCCGATTTATGTGATAAAAATCGGAAATCACGAAAAAAATTGAAATCAATGTATTTCCGGGAATGTGAACTCACGTTCCAGAAACGTATGAAAATCGTGATAATCCGATTTCCACATCGCTATAATCGTGCGTGTATACGATTATTATCGATGCTATATATGTAAACACCAATGGCGGATTTTAAGCTCTCGTCGCGGATACGTATTTTGCTTCATTCCTTCGAAGCCGAAGATATACAGTAATTGAGGCTCGGGGCCTGAATAATGAACGACGTAATTGCTCGAGCAACAACGTATGCTCAACGCTGGAAATTCGATCGGACGTGAAAAGAAGGAAAACTCGTTAGCTACCCGCGGGTTCGGCTCGAGCAATTTGATGTTGAAAAAAAAAAGAGAGAGAAGAAGGTAATAACAATAATAATAATAACGAAATTACTGCTTCCCCGGCGCATACGTATACATATATAAGCTGAACGAAAGCCACTATACGTAATAAACTTCTTTTGCGAATTACAACCGAGCCGCGCGCAGCCGAGAAATAATCCCAGATTATAATGTAGCTTTCGAGCTTTCTATACCCGCGCGCACAAAGAGATCGATATATAGTAGTAGTAGTGTATATAAGCACAGCTGGCAACGGAGAACGAAGAGGGGATGAGAGTCTTTATTAATCACGCGTCACTGGTCATGTAGCATGATGCACTGCTGCCGCCACTACCACACTACCACTGCGTGCCAGCTTATTTAGAAGCCGATGAACTCGCGACCGTGTACGCCTCGCCCGAGAACTGTTATAAACTGCGTTACAACTATCGAGCCGAGGGATGAATTATGTACACATACAGACGAGCTTTTTGACCGTGCATATACGTTTTACGGTATATATTTTGTGGAGCTGCTGAAGGTATGAGGGAGAGAGAGAGAGAGAGAGAGGGTATATTATAACGCGTGTAACACATAGTTGCATTCGAGCGCGAGCACGCGACGACGTTTATACACTGTATAATCGTGGAAGCGGCAAATTTCGTGCCTTTCGGCCGTTTTCTCGAGTTCGAGCGTCGGTTATAAGGCTTTTGTCCGTACTTTTTCCATCATTTTTATTGTACAATACAAGTTAAAAAAATCTATTTACGTCAGAGTGCAAGAAAATATAAATATGTAAGTTCCACGGGGAGATGCATTTCTTGTCTTCAATCTTCGTTGTTAGTTGACCATATTTTGCTATTGTTCGAGATAGCTTCGTAAGGTTTTCTTAGCTTTGTTTTAGCTGTATCGCTAATTTCAGTCTAAGCGTTATTCCTCTTAATAGTATCGAATTACATTTATTGTACATGGAAAATTAATCTCTCGGTTTCATATGGTTCATTGACTCAACGCCAGATGGCAGACGTGCAATGATACAGCAGACTCGCAAGACGCGACTGACATTTTTGTCCATAAGAGGAAAGCGTTGAGGCTCAATGCTCAAACTTGAAGCCTCGATTGCTTGAGGTCGGTAAAGTTAGCACCCAAAAAAAAAAATATTCGTTTCCAGTTATGAGATTAATATGAAACGTTTGCGCGTCAAAAGTTGTCAAGAATGACCAATTTTTACGTTTGCGCATCTCAAAATTTGAGAAATAAAAAATTTTCAAATGGGTGCTGGAATTTCGGCACCCGAACTAAATTAGAACTTATGTACACTAGTGTCCGTTTGATTCGGTGCGCTGTAGAAAACGTAAACACAGCGAAGTCCGGGCGTGCCTATGTAGCATACGTATACCATTGTTATTATTGCCGCCTATGCTATACATACAGGCGGCCCCTACTACGCGTGTTTACGGACAGTGGAGCCCCATCAATGTTAAAATACAATCTTATGACTTTTTATCTTCATTTTGGAAAAGCCTATATGTGATACTTTTTTCTGTAATACATTACAAAATGTTATGAAGAGCATTAATCTGATACTGAGACTGAGCTTTGACTTATACGATTTCTTTTATTTTGCCACTTGCAGATTTACAGAAAAGGTACTCGCCACCTGGTGGTAGAGATTTGAAGTGGTATTTTATCGTATTTACAGTTGCTGAAAACTCATCTACACTTTTTTTAAACAATTGAATGATCACTTTTAGGTCATTTAAAATGCGCTTAATAGTTATAACTGAAACGTAGCAGAAAAATCGGTATCTCCTTAGCTAAAAGGGACGTCTGTGCGTTCAAAGCGATAGTTTTGAATGTATAATGTTTATTAACTAAATTAAATTCACGACAATATTTATCAACCGCATGCATTTAAATAAAATACTCGTGTAATAACTCAAGAGAGAGACACTGTCGTTCGTTCATTCTGCATACAAGGTTACAATTCTTTTTTTTTCTAATCGACATGATAACTATACAGGGCCTCGATAGTTACAAGCATGCATTGCTTTTTTTCATGCTCTCTCGTGTAATCGAAGCGTGGCACTACGATGGCCAATCGATAGTTCAAGGATGTTGGATTTTCTTTTTTGCTTCGCGTAGATACATATCATATAGGTATAGGTGTAGGGTCTATCGAGTCTATAGGGCAACGTTGACACACGCGTGCGCCGCACAACATTGAATCTCATCGATTGTAATACGGCTGCAGATGAAAGACTACATACCCCGTACGTATGTATACATTTCATTTGCATCAATCGACAGTGTGTGTGTGTTGTTTCACGCGCCAGATGGCAGATACACAGTACTCGCAACATATAATAATTGCCATTTTTGCGAATAAAAGGGATGCCTGCCTGGCGCCACGCGAGCACTCGCGTTTATGAACTGGCATACTAGTTGATTCGTATAACCAGACCCTGTAACGTCTTCGCAATTTTTTTAATGTATTATTTTTCTTCTTCCTTATATAATTAGGACTTATACGACTTATTAGGACTGCCGTCTTCGTTTATTCACATCACTGTAAATGAATTTGATCGATGATTTTCGGCTCTCATTCGTAAGTTCGTCGAGGCCATACCTACGCGGTGTATTCGTAAACTACGCGACATTACACAAGTTATCTCGCGCGGCCGTATAAAAAAGCTCGTGATATGCTCACGTAATCCCCCAAGGGACGCGTCGCTTGCAAAATTGTGCACTTATCAAACGATACTGCCCTCGTTAGTGTATACACGCACCTCGAAGCGCTTCATGAACTTGTATATCTCGCGCGAGCGGGAGCGACTTTAATGGAGGCATCTTACTTGTAGGCGGCTTTTCGAGCTCGTTAAGCCTGCAAGCTCGGAAGACGCATAACGCAGCTACTCCTGTTTCTTTCTTGTTTAATAAATATCAAGCTTTTTTTCCTCTTTGTCGTTTGTAAAATACTGTGCTTTTTAAGTAGGCACGGAGTCGCTAATTTACTTGTTCAGACAAATATTTCAAAGCCTTTTAAGGGGCGTAGTAAGCGAATTGATAAAGAGGCTCGACTAGAGTTTCGGCACTCCTCATCGATTGAACATTACACACATGGACGCAAATGAAAAATGAATCCGATAAACCACAAACATATTGTTCGATTTCTCCTGAGTGGCGATTACGAACTTATCTAATATCCGCATTGAATGATCGATTCGCCCAACAAAAGATGCCCCTCGCCTACAAGTACGCGTGTACTCAACGACGTTGCGAGCGAGAGAAAGATATAAAGAAAAAAAGTGTACCGCCACAGATCGATCGATCGTAATTACGAATTTCGAGCACGACTCCGAAGTTTCGCACAGAAATTAGTCCACGTACATACACGTATGACAAGACGCGCGAGCTGCCCGAGTTTCGTGCGCGGCCGATACGCAGCGCAGACGAGAGACGTATACACGTTGCGGAACTCGACACAGTGTTGAGAGTTTGCTGCTGTTTCTGCTGTGCTTCCTGTGCGACGTCGACGTTGCGCTCGTTGTTTTTTTCTGCGTGTGTGCAGTCGCGTACGTGAGCCCCGAGCACGAAGTGAATCTTTCCGGATTCTTCGAGCGCGCGCGCGCGCGCGTGTAAAACGTCACAGCGAGCCACGCGGGAGGACAGCTGCGAGAGGAAAAAAGTTTCACCTCGCGTCGATTCCTATAATATAATACATTTTGCGTCGATCTCGCGCTTTCTAAGAAATGCCTCGATTTTTGTAATCTTTTATCATCGGGTCAGGTACTCGGGGCACTATTTCTCGCTCGGAGCGCTTATGCGCACAAAAAACGCGCGAGACTTAATTTCTTCGAGCGTCGATAAATATATATAATGTAGGTTCATAACTCATCCTCGGGGAGTAAAGTAGCGGTATAACGGTACCAAGAGAGAGAGAGAGAGCTCCAAGGCGCAGCGCGTTGCAGTTTACTAATGCCTTGGTCTAGTATCAACTCTGCTATGTATAATACATGTAACGGACGCAGTAAACACGAATACGCGATGCGCCAAGTTTGTGTGTGTGTGTGTGTGTGTGTGTGTGTGTGTGTGTGTGTGTGTGTGTGTTTGTCTGTGTGTGTCTGCGTTCGGTACCAGTATCGCTCGAGCACGAGTCGGCCTCGTAAAGCTCTCGACTTGCAGCTCGCGCGCGCGCCCCGAGCTAACATGATTTATGACTCCCTTTTCTCGGAAGCTCGACGCCGCTGCCGCTGCCGCTGCCGTGCATGCACACGTAATATAAACACACACACACACACGCGGGTGCACTTTGCAAACTGCATTTACCTGTTGTTGTTTTTTCCCCTTCTTCTTTTGCTTCTTCGTTATATCTTTTTTGTGTTGTGTGCTAGCGGAAAATCTGCGCGCGTCAGGCGGTGCGAGACACGGTCGGTGCCTTTTTTTCTTCTTGGTCTCGACTTTTCGAAGAATACTATGTATAGGAGCGATATTCTTGGGAATGGAAAGCGTTCGATTAATGGATTTAAACATAATTATTGTGAAAACGGTTATTCGAAACACTTTGGTAACAGTCACAGGATGAAAAAAGAGATCTTGCGAAGCTCCGCCCGAATTAAATGCCTATTTTCTAATTTCCCACCCCCTTTTTTCCGGTTATGAGTGAGTCATTTAACAAAACTCCTAAATTGGTCTTTAGCTGATGCTCTAATCTTAGTCGTTTGTTTTATAACATTTTTTCATAAAATTGAAGTGTGTCAAGTAAAAAGTTCGCCATTTTGGAATTATAGAGGCTGGATAAAAATTGCAACGACGTGTTTCAATCACGTTTTGTTTATTTTATTGCCAAATTCACAATGATAGTGTTTATCTACCGCGAAATTAATACCAGAATTTGTAAGAACACACGCAGAAACCCCTGGTTAAGGATTTTCGAGGAAAAATATCAATTTTGTCTATGGTTTTCTTATGATTAAAAATTTATTCACAAAATTGCAATTTTGGTCGTTCGAAGGTTAGAATAAAAAGATGCCTAAGTCAATAAGAATTTATCAATTCTTCTAAAGCCAATTTCTCTGCATTTTTAAAGTCATTTCGTGATAAACCTGGACATAGAGAGGCGGCAGTGGTATCGCGTTCTTCCTTCGTAAAAGCTTTGACATCTTCTTCCGATGAGACTTCTTCTTTCTCCATTTCTTCTGATAGAGGAAAAAATTTAACATACATCTTATCACTATGGACTTCACTAATTTGTGCTGGCCAGAAATACGAATTGAATCTTTTCGCCAACACCACGTCGTTAGGAGAGTAACGGGA
This sequence comes from Trichogramma evanescens, assembly GCA_902732785.1. Lineage (NCBI taxonomy): Eukaryota > Metazoa > Arthropoda > Insecta > Hymenoptera > Trichogrammatidae > Trichogramma > Trichogramma evanescens. The sequence continues at coordinate 10,756 of CACVKI010139240.1, forward strand.
AAGAAATCCCTGGTCTACTGGTATTGATACTACTGAAGGTGGGTCAGCATGTACCAATGGCATATCTGGCATAGGTGGAAGGGTCTCCTCGTCGTCGGTAGTCACATTTATTGGATGATCTTCGATTGGATCTATCATATTTGTTCGTGGTTTAACAGCGTGAAAAGCTTCATTACTTTTACTGAAAATTAAATAAAATTCTCGAGAATAAAATTGGATCAATCATCTTTAACATATTTACTCACATTAATTCAATCGACGCATTTTTTATGTATTCGATCTCCTCAGAATCAATATCGATATTTTGTAAATATAAACATTTTCATAGAGTATTTGCAAATGGACGCAGTTATTTAAAGTATACATTTAAATGAGTGTTTCAATAATCGATTCTCCAATCAATAAAAACATTTTTTTTCTAATAAAAATTTAATTCTATCAATTAAGATGTTAAATGCATACGCTAATTCTACTGCATGTTGTAACGATTCTCTTAACTATCAGAACTCAAAGAGGCGGCAATTTCTTTGAATCCTTCATCCGTGAAATGTTTTACATCTTCTTCCGATGAAACTTCAATTTTTTTATTTAATAATGGAAAAAATTCAACAGACACAAATCATCCAGAACTCGTGTAATTTTCGCTGGCCAGAAATTTGAATCAGACATTCTCGCTAACACCACGTCGTTAGGAGAGTAACGGGAAATAAATCACTGATTTACTAAAGGAGACGATACTACTGAAGGAGGGTCAACATTTACCGATGACACATCTAGCATAGATGGAAGGGGCAGCTCGTCGTTCGTAGACAAATTTTCTGCTTGATTATCGATGAAATCCGGAACATTGTGTGGTAGACTAGCTACAAGCTGATCGATAAGACTAGAGGAATTTAAATTTTCTAACGACACAACTGACGAAGTTGATGGTTGATCCTCTATTAGAACCATCATATTTGTTGGAGGTATATCTTCATTACTTTTACTGAAAATTAAATTAAATTTTCGAGCAAAAAGTTTGATTAGGTATTTTTAAAATAATTACTCACATTAATCCCTGGTCTACTGGTATTGATACTACTGAAGAACGGTCAACATCTACCGATGGTACATCTGGCATAGGTGGAAGGGGCTGCTCGTCTTCGGTGGGCAAATTTATTGGATGATCTTCGATTGGATCCATCATATTTTTTTTTGGTTTATCAGCGTCAATAGCTATATTATTTTTACTGAAGATCAAATTAAATTTT
>CACVKI010139242.1:0-53884 GCA_902732785.1 Trichogramma evanescens
CCCCCCCCGCCTGGATTGGAGAGCGGAGAGGGGGAGCCTCGAGGAAATAGGAGCGAGGGGTCCCAGAACTCTCATAGCTTCCCTACACTCTAAACCCAAAAGAGTAACTTTCGAACCTCAAAAGAGTAAATGACGCCGTTTACTCTTTTAAAAAAAGTAAATGACGCTGTTTACTCCTTTCACTTGAACGCTAGAACTTAAAAGAGTAAACGGCGTCATTTACTCTTTTGAGGTTCGAAAGTTACTCTTTTGGGTTTAGAGTGTACTGATGGTGACTAGATGCATGTTGAATTCCCGCAACATAACGCTATGAACTTCATCGCTATTTCCAGTCTAGTGTAATTGAAAAAATAAGTTATAGAAATCTCTCAAAAACTGTAGTTATGATAAAATTTTTGTTCAGTAATTTGTTACTTAATACTACAATTTAAACTTTATTGATAATCCTACTATTGGTTTCATTACATTTGTTGCAACACACTCAAAAAAGAATACGATGTCTTCATGATCTGTAAAATAGATATTTTAATGTTTTTTTAAAAAGTGTTTTTGTCATCACCCCAACTTAAAGTCACATTTTATTGCCACCGAACAAAATCAAAATATTATTTTTCATACCAGCGGCCCGAAAGTGACTACTTCCCGGCCGCTGCGCAAAACGGGAAGAGCTATTTTCGGGCCACTGTGTATGAAAAATAGTATACAGGCCTATGCCGCGAAAAAAGAAAGCCCCAGAGCACGTGTTTATCGGCCTCGGCTTCGCCTCGGCCACTAATTACACGTACTCTGGGACTTTTCTGTTTTTCGCGGCCTAGGGCAGTAATATACTATTATGCAATAGTAAAATGCCATTTTTCGCACATTTTTTAGTGCGCAAAAAGCGTTTTTGGACACCGGCATGCGGTAAAATGCCTCATTTTGGACACTGGTGTGCGGTAAAATGCCTCGTTTAAAATGAAAGTATTTTCCGCTTACTATTGCATAAAATTTTGTATGCAAAACGTGCTCAGCTTTTTGTGCACAGTGTGCGGAAAAATACCCACTCGTGTCGGCATGGCCGACACTCGTGCCCAAAAACGCCTTTTGGGCACTTGTTGCATAAATAACTATTAGGCTAGGGGATTCACAAAAAATTTACTTGCACCTATGCAGGAAAAAGTCTCGAGCACGTGATAATCAGCCTCGACTGATAAATTACATGTACTCAGCAACTTTTCAGTTTTTCTCTCCGTAGGCGCAAAATATACTATTATTGAAAATCTAACAATCTTTACCTTTAAAAGTGCTTTTATATTTATAGGTATAATGTGAGCAGTCTCTATTTTACTTGGTTTCAACGAGCGCATCATCATGATTATTAAGGCTTTTCTCGTAAACGGTGATAAATCAGTCCAATCCATTTCAAATATAGCATTTGTGATTTCTGTACTCTGCACGACAAAATATTTTATCCTACACCTCAGCAAAAAAGTTTCAGAAGAAAGTGTAAAAAATATAAGATTACTAACGTCTTATGGCACGTGATACATGTTTCTATATTATTTTCCCGTATAACAGTTAACTACATTTTATTAAAATGAAGCCAACTTTTTATTTGAAAAAAGAATTTTTTTTAGTTTCATTTTTTTAATACTCTATTCTTGAGTAAATAAAATTGTCATTTAAATTGCAACCCCATAAAATAATGTGTAAAAAATATAAAAATTGTGTTAAAAAATGAAATCAAAGTTGCGCTCTATGATAATTTGTAATTAAACAAATATGATATTGTAATAAAATGTTTATAAATGAAGTTGCTGTCTAAAATCGTTAGTAATTTTACACTTTTTTACATTTCATTACAGTTTATAATGTAATATGATCAAGTTTTATTTTTACTCTTTTTTATTTTTCTTTTGTTTGGAAAATAATTATTCATTTTTAAGTTGTATTTAAACTTACATGTAGTATAACGCCATTTCCATACCAACAGGGTAAATATATTTGAAATAGAGATATTGATAACAAACCGAATGTCGTTACAAAATCTACATTCATGCCAATTTTTTGAAACGATAAAAGATATACGTTTATGCATATATTGGGTACAACAACAGCTAGCATAGCCAATAACCAACCAGAAAAATCATGATTTATCATTTTCAAGTACCTAAAATGCATAGAATGCAACTTATACATATAAACCAAATTATTTTTTTCAAGTGTCTATGAAAAATATTTTTCTTTATAAAATGAAGTTGACATTTTTTTCATCAGTAAGTGAATAATCTTGATTTAAAAATACTTTATAAACGAAAAATATTTACCGAAAATATAATGTTAATTCTTATTACGTATAAATTAATTGATGGTCACAAATGTATTGTCGTAAGAATACTGATTCAATACTTGATTTTGATAGTTTGGTACCTAAATAACGGTGTGCATCAATACAATGTTTTGAAAAACTACGTAGCCGGTGTTTCAATAATTGGAGCTGCACACAAGATTGAAGAATCATTCCAGATAATAGTGTGTCTGCGCCTATATGCATTGAAATAATAGAACCTCCAACAAACATTTGTTGACTATAAGACACCCAGAAATACACTGTTTCATTTGTATTATAAGGATACCATGACGAAGTTGGAAGTTCCAAATCTGTATCGTATTTCACCATGGGTCCAATTAATTTGATGAAAACTCCAGCTAAACAAGCCACAGCGTAGATTAGATGTGTACGCCTCAATAATAAAAAATTTAAATAGTTAAAGATTGTTCATCGCACAAAAATTTATATATTCTTGCATATATATATTAAAATGTTGCAACTTACCAACTTTCGTTGAAGTAAATTTCAAGAATATATTTTTCATAATCGTCTCGAGGTACATGCCAACGATCTTCAAAACCTCTGGTCAAAAGACTTAATATACGTTTACGATAATAAAAAATATTTAACGCTTTATACATTCCATTTATTAAAGATGTCATCATGAAAAATATATCTAAATCGAAATTTTTTGAACTTATCATCATGACAAATAAAATACTGACTCCTAAAGTAAGAGACATTTGTACAGCTAATACTATGATGGTAAAAACTGAATAAACTTTTTTAATTGAAGGATTAAAGTTCTCTGGGCACCAAACACCCCATAATGTAAGTAAATGAAATGGCACAGGAAGGACTTGATGTTCCAAACTATTTTTAATCAACATTTTACGATTTTTACTGCAACTATAATGCAATCTTGAAGTTTTTCAAGTATAGTGAAAGAATGCAAACTCTTATAAAATGTAGTCTGTAGTACGATGCCCATGTAGTTATTAAACTTGCAGAAGAGCTATGGCACTATTGATTAATGTCTCTACTTACGTATTTCTGTAACAATTTTTAATTAAAAAAGTAATTGGTTTTAGTGCTAACTAATATTCAGGTGAAAAAAATTACTGGCAATCGATTATCACGCGTTTATAATTATTTATGATATCAGTAAGTTCTTTGTAAAAATGTGTTTCTGTTTAATTATAAATTATTATTGAAAATTAAATTTCAATACTTTGAAAAATAAATTATTCAATAGCTTTCAAATTAATTAAAAAATATAACATGTACTGGAATGAAATAAAGTAAGCAGTGCAAATGTCAATTATAAGCTTGTTGAGAAAAACTGATGTTTTAGAATGTGCATTTCTTAAAAATATGTAGTTTAGGAAATATTAAAAATTGTATTCATAGGAAGCTTACTTTTGCTTTTGTTAAGTATGTGTATATTTTAATCGGAATAGTTTAAATAAATTACTGACAATTTGTTGTCAAACTAACTTACAATGTACTGAAAATTCTGATATATTATTTTTAATGTGTTGTTTGTTGAAGTATATTAAAAGATGAGTAAGATGCTTTGATAATCTGCGCTCGAAAAATAAATTTTATTAAAATTAAAATAACAAAATCTAAATAATTGAACATTTCAGCAGTGGAAAAGCAAAACGATTTAACTTTATTTTTGGTGCTTTCGAGAAAAACAGTTTGACACTGTAAAATTTTAACTTAATTTGGGCATCTTTTGATCTGTTAAATCATTAAAATTGAATGAAGCATCAAGTACGAAGCAGTTAACATGCACTTAATTATTTATGCCTTTAAAATTTTTGAGCATAAATCCACTTTTTCTATATTTTTTTCACATGAATAATTTGACTTAGTTCATAACCATAACATCGTTTAATTATATTATCTCAAGAAAATAGTTCATATTACGTTATACTAGTATGAGACCTCAAATCTTTCAATGATAATATATAAAACTGATAATCGCGAAAATGGGCCTTCGCGAGCTATCTGTACCTTCGAACATCATTTTCTTTCCATTTCGAATCAAAATAGACTATCCATCGCGTTATAGAGTCACAAAGGTGGACTTATGCCTTTCATTTTTTCTCGAAAAGTGGAGTTATGCTACCAGGCACGCGGCTCGATCCAACGATAGACGTTAGATGTACCTGTTCTGACTATTACACCGCAATAAACAATAAATGTAGGTACTTTCTGTAGTAAACTCGTTTTAGAAAAATTCAGCAATATTGTTTTGCATTTTCACCCCAGATTTTTAATTTATATTTATGATATATTAATGATTTTATGTGAAATGTTATAACTTACTTTTATAAAGGAATCCAGATTTAAGGATAATAAATATCCTATTTTAAATTGCATTGGGCGCATCGATCGTGTCATTATGAAGATAAACAATTTTTGACTATCTAAATTAAATACTGTCCAATCCAAATCGTATAATGCATCTCTGACGTTTATACTCTAATGTAAAAAAAATTATAGGCATTTTCTTTACATTTAAAACGCAACAAACTTACATTCCAAGTGATTTCATTTCCAAACCAGCAGGCAATAAAAAATTGCATGAATGCAGAAGTTGTACAAAATAAAGTGGCAATTATATCAATTTTCGTTCGATTGGTATAGGTAGATAGAGTGTAAATGTTTATGCATATGTTTGGTAAAGAGGATACGACTAAAATTATAAGGATATCTTGAAATTTATCATTTAACTTTTTTCCAAAACTGAAAAATATTCATCAAAATTTAAAATGAAAAATCATGAAACATAAACTTGAAAGTTATTTTCGAATTAAGACGATAAATCATTGTTTTCACCTGTAAATGCGTTGATGATATTGTATACATTCTATTATTAACATCTTTTCATTTTCGATAGATAATTTGGAACCTTTTCCATTTAGAGAAAGAAGCGAAATGTTTAAACTTCTGAGACGATGCTTCAAAACTTCTAACTGATACGATGTTTTTAGCAAAAGTCCCATAAACAGAGTGTCTATTCCAATGTGAGCGCAGACCGCTGATGAGCCAAGAATGCATTGATGCAAATACGTAAGCCAGTACCAGCTAGTTTTTTCGACTTTGTACGGGTACCAAGCCTCGACCGGTAAAGACACTGAATTAGATCCTGTCAATGGTGACATTGCTTTCATCAAAACGATTCCCAGCATGGAAACTGAATATATTAATGTTACTCGCCTAAAAAAAATTACGATACAAACTTCAAAATTATGATCATTTGATTAATATACCAAAGTATTTTTGATAGAATACCTACTTAATTTTTGCATTAATATCATCATGAATTTTTAATTCAGTTTTATCTTTTGGTGTTCTCCAGTTAGCATCGAAATAAGTAAGAAGAAATTCACGGATCATTTTTCGATTAAGCATTAATTTGATAGCTTTATAAACTCCGGTAATATTTGCACTGACGAAGAAAAAATTTATAAGTTTGAAATTTGAGGTTCCAAAACTATTTATAAAAAAAATGAGCATTTCCGTGCAAATTATGATGTCTAAGAAACTTATGAACACAAAATATGATTTTTGAATATTGGCAGCCCATAATGACCAATTTTGTGGATACCATATGCCCCAGAATGTCAGTAACAGAAACTGATAGGGCAAGATTTCGTATTCGACGTTTTGAATTATTATATCTCTTACAAACGAGTGCATTTTATTTATTTTTTTTTCATCTATGATCACTTTGAATTCGATACTGGAAGAAATTGTTTTCATCAGGATAACTTATGCCGTGTGAAGTGCATAAAGTAGTTATTAAATTTGCAGATGAAAATTGAAGTCGGTATATCTTTGTTTCATCATTATTGCGAAGCACGTAAAACCTCTGTGAATGATTTGTTTGTGTACTTATTTCTTATTTCCATATGCCACTGACTTTTCTATCGCAATTTACCCTAAATGAATTAACAATCGTAGCACCTATAGCAGTGAACCATCCATTATTGCGCTTTCCGTTTCTATTCTAACATCTATTCCTTGAGAGTTCACAATGTATTTGACTATATTTTATCAATTGTACAGTAATATATATAGTAGTAAATATTTTATAAATGTAAAATTTGATAAAAATATATTTGATAGATGTAAAAACAATATTTGAGTTTTGTACATTCATTTCGAGAAATTACGTCGCTTGAATTTTCAAGTACTTGCGAACAGCCTTGTACCTTCAAAACAAGTGCTTCAAGATCGTGAGAAAGGTAAAGTACGCCAGTTTTCCCGGTATGATAATATTTCAGTGTCAAAATATCGCAAATAGCTAGGTAACGCTTTCATGTGCAGTGTTGGCATATGTGCCAGCCACCAACCGTCGCATATCATCATCATAGTATTGTCAAGATGGAAAAATCCAATGACGTTCAGTTACTTTTATTGTTGAAAAAATTATTGCAGTGAACCGTTTTATCGACGACGACCCCCTTGAAGCTCTTATTCACTAGTGCACTGTAGCTCTATAAAATACTTGATAAATTTAGCTATTGAACTCACGTTGAACTGATTTTATAAGATATTTTCAGAATCTTGTTTTCTTGAACACGCAAACCCAAAATTATTTTTGCATCTCATCTGGAAATTCTCGTAGCGAATTGCTATTTTTTTCGACTTATGCACAGATGTGGATCATCTGCGTTGAAACACTCATTATCGTTTGCTACACATGTCACACTCACATCGGTACATACACGCTCTGTTTTTATTTGTAAATAATACACCGTAATGGCAAAAGGTATAGCACACGAGTATCAACCGAAGCGTATGACGCAAATGCATGTTATTCTCTTCTTGAAAAATTGTTGTCGTGCGTACATTAACGTGCAATGTTGCGCACTTGGGGACTGCAAGAATATAGTGGGTAAAAGCGATGAATTGCATATACGTCCTGGAGCAAGGGCAAATAAGCCCTATGATTAATACCCTAACGGCATAATATTTCATTTATCATATACGATTGCAGCATGTGCCACGCGATGTGCCTTTTCTGCGGTTTGCAAAAAAAGGTATATTGCTTAATTCATTTGTCGATGTCAAAGAAGTAATACGTAGCCGAAAGTTCAGAATTAATCATGAGGTAAAGTTTGTCGATTAGATTAAATTATATTTTTACAATGAAATGTGATAATTATAAATATTTCCATGCTCCCCAGCGAGTTTATTCGATTTCTATTATTGGAGGATTATCAGATAAGCAGTTGTTGACAATTTCTTTTCCGTTATCTATGCACAACTGCTCGAATTATTCTCTCCTCATGCGTTTGTTGCAACGAACATTCACGACGCATTTCGACGCATCTTGATGTTTTGATCCGGTTTCAACACTCTTAGAGCGTCGACATGACGAGTACTGAGACGAGGCCTCCTCACTTAGTCATTTACGCTGCTATTTTATGTTAATATCTAATTAAGCCAAGTACCACAACTATGAATTGTTTTTTTTCCATCTGACTATGTACGCATTCGACTTTTAGCATTCATGCAATGAAGGTAGATGTGCGTGTTTTCGTCGACTTTAGATTACATTGTATAGGACACGGCCGGAGTAAAAATATACAAACTCTTGTTTGTTTGAACTCGTGATTTACACACAATAAGCATCGAGGCGATTTTTACGACGACGATTTGATTGTTTATTTATATGCCTCGTGCAGGGTTAATTCGAATGCGAATATATATTATTGTTAATGAATTTCCTGCGTCGATGCACGTGCCGTTTTCATTTTTATAAATTCGGGTAAAAATTCTGAATGATGCACATTTTGATTGATAAATATAATAACTCAAAATAACTCAAGGGTAAAATTGCAGGAACGCAACTTCTTCATACCTGGTTTGTCTCATATTTGTCGCAGTTTCGTAATATCATGATGCTGAATCCTCGGGGACCCAAGGTAATTTTCAAGCTCTTTGATGTATTACTTTGAACAGGATTTTCTTTGTCCTTGATACGTTCGTCCTCTGAGAGTTCATGAAAAAAGTGAAGTAAATCTAAAGAAACCCTTGTTTTTAATTCTTTCTAAAAATGAAGAATCATCGATCTAAGTAGTTTTATCATAGACTCGTTTCAACCGTGTAATATGATGAAGTATCTCACCCCGGATAATGTCGATGCAGCCAGCGAAGGACGTGGTTGGATGTCGAGCAGCGATTCAAATGCATAATCAATTCGAAATGCTATTTTCAACTTTGCATGTGCATATTTTCGTTAGCGCCATTCTATATATAATATACCCGAAGACTTATGTAAGTTAGTGGTCTAGCCTTTGAGACCTGGTTGTCGAGCTTTATATACGGAAACGATGTCCAGGTCAGTGACATAATGCGTTATGTATTGTGGAACGCGTCTACTGAGTTTTACTTGAAGCTTTTGAAAATTATACTAAGCTCCGCACGATCCACTTTAATGATCCAGATTTGAATTGCTTTTTGAAGATTTTCCTGAAAATGTAGCATTATAACATCATATGAATTTACTTTTTCTAAATAAAAACAAGTTTCAAGTACCAAATTCGAGTTTTACAGTGTTTAATACCAAAGAATCTTTACTATTTGAATATTTTGTATGACACATTTATCATAATGTCTTCAATTAAAACGAATAAATTTCCTGATTTTTAAAATATAAAAAAATTAAGTTGATTTGAACTTAATACTTGTAATTTTAAGTCGTTTATAATCGAGTCTGATTCTGTCAATTTTGACCTCACTTCAATCACTAACTTTATCACTCAATCTATTCCGACGATCTTTTATAAGTTTCCTTTATTTCGTTATGATAAAGTATGAAAAAGGATAATATACTAGAGTATTAAAAAAAAATTGTAATACAAAAATGAGAGTGGTAAAAAAAATGTCAAACTTCCGCCATTTCATTTTCTTAATGAAATTTGTAATTTTTTTCAGTATATTAACCTTTTTGATACGTTCATGAAGAAGTGCGCTAAATTTGGTCAAGATCGGCCGATACAGATACAGAATAGATTCGGAGATAAATTGTCCGTCATTGAAAAATAACTTATTTATGACGGTGCGTGCTCCGAGAAAATAGACCCAACAAATACAAAAAATTTTTTCTAAATACTATTTTCTACCCTTCACATTAGGCAAGAAATTGCAGTAATAGTCCCTTCAAATTGTATGACTTTCTAATGATTTGATAAAATAACTAAAATTTAACTCATAACAAATCGATAGTTACTTGGTTAATATTTTATGCATAATTTATCATTAGTACCTCTTGAAATGATTCATAATAAAACAACTTTTTTCTTGAATATTCTTCAATACTTTTCAGAACGAATTCTTACTTTATAATATAAAGATACAAACTATATATTCTTAAAAAAAACAAATTTCCTATTTCTCCACCAAACTTTCATCTTATCGATAAAATAGGTTTGTTCGCCTAGAATTTAATATAAGCAATGCTTTATTAAAAATACGCAACAATATAAGTTTGATTCTAAAAACCAACATCTTTATAATTTAATGCAAAATTTTAAATAGTATTTTATGAACAAGTGCGGTATAAATAATCATATTATTAATCATTTGCAACTAGATTGATCTATATGATAAAAATCACATCCCCTTCATTTCTATGACATTGTTTGTAACAATCGAAAAGCCGAAAATGATGTTTTGATAATCTGAAAACCCCAGAAACTTTATGCTATTGAGATTATAAGTATTTTATGTGTAGAACTTTTTAAAATGATCAAAAAATCACCTCTATGAATGAAGCAACATTTACGACATATGACTGTACAGTAAATTTTATTGGTCTTCTTGCTCGAAACATCATCATCAAAACACTTTTTCTAGTCTTACTTTGTAAGGCAATCCAATTCATATGATAAATCGAATTTTCAACATCCAAACTCTTGAAAAAAAAAGGAAAAAAACAAGAGGATTCATACAAATTTGGTTCAACATATTGCATGATTTTTATTTGCCTCGTGAGCACTAGCATAGAATAAAAAACATATTCTAAATTCAAAATTACCTCTAAAATAATTTCATTTCCATACCAACAGTATAAAAATATTTGCATCAGACATGTAGCAAAGCAAAAAAATTTATCAACGTAATTAAAACCCAGTTCGTCAAATTGGGCTAATATAAATACTGTCATGCATAAACATGGAATCGTAATGATCAACTGAGCAGTCATAATACTTTTGAAACATTTATGAACTGATTCTGCAAATCTATGTCCCGTGATCGCATTATTCGCAATTATGTGACGTATTTTTAATACAAAAATAATATCGTAAAGCTTACTCGTATATTTTAGCATGCTTTCTTGAACAAATTCTTAACCAAGAGTCAATCATTAGGGTATCTTTGTGGATTCCCGTTGCAGTTGTCACTTCTTGTCCTTTAGATATAAAGTTATTACTGGAAAATTGTATCCGATATTTCAATAAGTTCAGTTGGGTAACTACACGTAGAACCAAACACACAAAAAACGAATCGACGCTAATTTGTAAACATATCATCGGTATACCAGCTATTAGTTGTTGTAGGTACGAAAATAAATAAATGAAAATGTTTTCAGTTTTGTAAGGATACCAGACCTCTATGGGCAAAACCAGCCCCGATTTTGACTGCAACATTGGGATTACTGCTTTTATGGCTAGAGCTGTTGAGATGCCTAATGCGTAGAGTTCTGTTACCAACCTGAAATGATTAAGCATTAAATGATTTTCATTAAATAAGTCTAAAAATGAAAACCTTGTCTCGTGCTCGAATCTTTCGATGATTTCAGCTTCTTGTTTGTTTTTAGGCTGGTACCAAGAGTCATCGGAACACATGCTCAATACTTTTGATATTACTTTTCTATTCTTTAATAAAAAATATTTTTTATAAGCTGCCAAGGTTAAAACCAATAGAGCAAATATATTATCATAAAATAGGTCGCTTTCTGTGTTCTTGAGTAACAAATTCATAAACATCGTACACCAGAACCAAGTGGCGGCGATTATTTGAAAAATTTCAAATATTTTGTATAATTTTTTAACTGCTGGGCTCCAATGCGACGGACACCATACTCCACATGCGGTGAATATGAAAAACTGCATTGGAAACTCATTGAAACCCAAATCTACCGACTGAATTATCATAGTTATAATAAAATATATGACGATACGAGAGCGGCTTTACGATGTACGTAAGTTTGAAATAAAAATCCCCTTGGCTGATACAAACATCGCGTACGCGACAACATTCTATCAATCAATCGAAGTACTTCGTGATTGTTTAATGAGTCACTTTGCATTGAGCGAGACTGATTTGTATACTCCGTTTGCTTTCAAAACTGTAAAAGAGGTAGCGCGACTATTAAGTGTAAATACTATCATTATTTACTATCAATAATATACCATTTAGGCGTACTCCATGTCATGCTAAGTTTAGCGTGAAAATCGGTCTTGGAGTAAACAAATACGTTTCTACACTGGATCAGGGTTGAAAAAAAAAAATAGTGAAAAGCGTGGGTTTACAAATACAAGTAATAGATAATAGTTTTATTCAAAAATTATGTATATAATGAATGATTCATAGTAATTACGGTGTATGTAATATAGTACTTTGCGGCATTCACATACTTTCGACATTAAAACAAAGATCTGTTACAAGTGTCCTTTCTCGCATGTTTTCTCAATCGGCTCGTCTCGCAGTCATTGCAATATTTCTATCGTTAACCGCTCGTCGGGCCACACTCTCTCCCAATCTCGCTGCCCTAGGTCGGGTCACACTCGTCGCCACTCGCTCAAATAATGTTCATTGCAACATTAACAAATCAAGGAATTAAGCTATTTTGGTGTGCAGTAGATTAATAATAACATATGTTTGTTGTTGTTTTCTGTTGTTGTAATTTTTTTGCTTCATCAATCAAGCGCGTAGGTGCGCGGCGGAGATGGCGCGGCGCAGCACGAGCTGCGTCTACGTCCAGAGCTCCTGCGGCACGCCTCGCACTCGGGTGAGCTTGATCGCCCGGTGAATCGTGTCGACGTGTCTATTGAGATCGCCCTTGCGCGCGAAGCTCTCGTGGCAGACCTCGCACTTGTGCGCCTTGATGCCCAGGTGCACGGCGTCTATGTGGGTCTTGAGGTGGTCGTTGCGCGTGAACGTCTTGTGGCACACCTGGCACTCGAAGGCGCGTATGGCGGTCCTCACGCCGCGGTGGACCATGTCCACGTGATTGTTGAGCGTGTCCTTGCGCCCGAAGGACTTGTGGCAGGCGTCGCAGTCGAAGGCCCGGGCGTTCTGCCGCTTGAGGTTGACGCCCGAGCCGCTGGTGTAGACCGAGCGACAGGCCGTGCACTCGAACTCGGTCTTGGTCTCGCCGTGCACCGTGGTCACGTGGCGCTTCAGAGTGCCCTTTACCCCGAACACCTTGTGGCAGACCGTGCACTCGAAGGCCTTGATGCCCCGATGCACAGTGTCGATGTGCTTCATCAGGTGGTTCTTGTAGCCGAACTTCTTGAGGCACAGGTCGCACTCGTGGGCGCGGATGCTGCGGTGCACGATCTCCACGTGCTGCTTGAGTTTGCTGCGCTGGGTGAAGGTCTTGTTGCACTCGTCGCACTTGGGCAGGTCGCTGGGGTCCTTGAGGCCGACGCCAGCAGCGCCCGGGGCCGATAAGCCGACGCCGGCGGGGCTGGGCCCGATACCGCCGACGCTACTGCCAGCCACGGCGGCGGCGCCGAGCCTCTGTTTGTCCATCATTGCCGCCGCCGCCGCGGCTTGCTGGCCCATCATGTGGTTGAATTTGTTATTGTTGTTCATGCGCATGTCCTTGCCGCCGAGGTCGTAGGGGTCGGCCTTGAACTGCGACATCTCGTCGTTGGTCAATCGGTAGCGACTGGCCAGGCCGTTTTCCATTTTCACGTCGTTCAGCAGCCAATTTCGCAGATTGTCCGACGTGCCCGGATACATCAGGCCAAAGTGTGGCTTCACGTCTTTACAATCGTTGAATTCGTTGAAAATTTCCTCGTACGCTGAGTGAAATTCCGGCTAGGTAGGGAAAAATAAAAAAAAACGTATCAGAATGGAGCTTTACATGCGTAATGCATGTATACATTGATCGAATGTTTTGAAAATATACTCACTGGAACGCCACTCGCGACTGCGGATACGTTCATGGCTAAATGATTGCCGCCGTGATTTCGTACGTTTTTCATCAGGTACGAATTTGGATCACATAGCTGCTTCTCGATCGGCTCCGATTTGACTCTGAAACAACAACAACGGCGCGAGTCACAACACAAAGCAATCAGGCGATAATATTTGCCACAATTTCGCTCCCTAACCTCAACGTCGTCATGTACACGAATTTGCACTTGGGAGCTTACGCGATACACATCATGTGTATACATATATATACGTCACTGCAATATTTACCTTATATTATTGAGTACGTTGTAGGCGTCCATTGCTTATCTCGGCTGAACTTTTTTTGGGGGACGTACTGCTCTACGCGTACATGGACAGTCGGTGAACGAGAAAAGGGCCCCAGAAAACAGCTCTGGCACGCAGTTTATCGTATTATTTCCTCTTTCCTTTGCTCGACTGCACAATGACAATGAAGGCGAAATTTGCGCGAGCGAGCGAGGCGCGTAAGTCCGCTCACTTGCCTCGCGACGACGGCCAGCCAATTCGACGATGCATGAGAATCTCTTGCACGAACAACAACGGGGCCACGCGCTGCACACACTCGACACAGACACAAGAGACGGGGCCCTTCGAGAGCGAAAGGTAAACAATCTGGCGAATTTATTGATTGCTTATTTAGGCTAGGGTGGACAAGTACTGGTGGCGTCAATCATTCCCTCTCCTATATTTTTCACACATAACTCTGCTGGCGCACATAGCAGCAGCAGCAGCAGCAGTTCTCAGTGCGTGAGCCTGTATGAGTAGTGCAGTTTATGTGTGCATATACACGCAAACAGACACACACATCGCACTTACACACACGCACAAATGCTTATTGTGGGAGTGCTGCAGAATATTGCCACGAAAGCGCATCTACAGTGGCGGTGTGGTTTTTGCACCTGCTGCTCCGTTCCGCGGTTCTTGCGTTGCAAAGCACGCGCGACGCGACGCCTCGGCTCTGCGCGCGCGCGAGCTCTACATACACACATACATACATACAGAGGTACACAATAAAATGCAGGCAGAAACAGAATGTCTCTTCGAGTCTCGCAGTGCGGCTCGGCGTCCGACTGTAATAATGTCTATTGCGCATAAATTGCGAGAGTCGCGCTCCGAAAGTATGTGTGTGTGTGCGCGCGTTTGCGACCGTCATGATTTTAGGACTCGTCGAGAGCAGCCGCGGCTACGGCGATGCAAAAACTGACTGTAGCCTGACCGCCACACCTCGGCACGCTTCGTGTGTTATATATGCATACGCAACGGTTTCGAGGCGCGAATTCGTTACCGCGCCCTGTATGATAAACGCGTAAAACGATCTCGGGTAAGAAAAAGTTATTAGGAATTCCAAGTCTGAGTGAACACGTAAATTATACAACCTTTTTCTTAAAAGTTTCAGTTGGTACTACTCTTAAAATCTACCCGAGTGCCTAGAGAACAGCAAAACGAAAGCACTCGCGTAATTTATTGTAAAAATATTTCTTAGAAATTTCCGAAAATATGTATCATAATTAATTTTTATGTTTACCCTGGCATTAATATCTTATAAATATCATTTGCAGTATATTAATAACTAGAGCAATTTATTGCAGAACTGCACAGAAAAATATGAAACTAAATCTCAAATTTCATCATATTAATAAAATTGCATTCCATAATTTTACTCTTTTGTAGACTGTAGCACGCTAAATGCAGAATAAGAAGTTTTCATAATCTGAAAAGCAGAACATTTTTCATATCATAAATTATCTTTCTTTCGACTCGCAAAGAAAAGTTTACCAACACTCAAGAACGAATCAATGTTCATATCCATGATCGGTCCAACACGAAACAAAATCGGCCTGGCCGTTCGCACCATCATCTGCAGTAAAAACTTCTGCGACTGAACTGTCAATGAAGTCCAATCCATCGTCGAGATGGCAGCCTCGACGTCGAAACTCTATCGAAATCGGAGGTATGTCATAATGAGTTTTTGTGCACATGTAATCGTCGAGTGAGCTTTGGAAAAAGAGAAAATACGATTACGTTTAAAGTAACTTGATTTCCATACCAGCAGAAAAAGAATAATTCGATCACGACTGCTGAGAAAAATTGAGTCGTCATAACAAAGTCCATACTCGCTATGTTTTGAGTCGATAGCAGATAGATGCTAAGGCATAAATTTGGTAAAGTAACTGCTATTTGACCAAACAACATCACTTCAAGGCTCGAATTCAAGATTTTGGAAAACCTATGTAAAATGAGTTCGAAGAATGAATATTTATAAATTTTTCAATCTTTTTATACAATCAACAATACAAGTCATATTATTCACAGAAAAATATTGTCGTGATCCTCGACGCATTCGGAAATCAATCTTTTTTCCAAAGCTGGTATATTGCCCGAATTTCCACAGTTCCTCTCGCTAGCAATGAGTCCAGGAATAGCCACGATGCGCCGTTTCAAAATCTCCAGGTACGAGCAGGTTTGCAGCAAAAATGCGCAAATCAGACAGTCTTTGGCGGCGTGAATGAGCGTCGCGATGCCAGTACCTATGGCCTGCTGCCAGTAGAGCAGCCAATAGCAGCTCGGATTTCGAATATCGCAGGGACAATAAGCGTTCACCGGCAGTCTAATTTCTCCTTTGACAAAAAGATCGACGAGAGGAGCGACGACACGCAGCAGGATCGCGACGAACACAGCCGTCGTAAAGTAAACGCTAATTTTCCTAAAGGGTGTAGCACTTTCGAGTGATGAATCGCCCACTCTAGATTATGTAATTTTTTCCCATACTCACCTTATCGTCTTATCGCATTTGGCGCGAATCTCGAGCTCTTCGTCGCTCCGCAGCTTGGACCATCTCTCGTTTGCCACCATATTCAGCAGAGCGATGAAACGACCGCGAAACAGAAGAACATTGGCAGCTTTGGAGGTCGCGTTGATCAAGGCAAACATGAGAAAGACGTTCTCGGCAAACAGATCGTCGTTGAACGACATCTGACACACGGCGATCAGAACCAGCAGTGCCGTGATAATCACAATCATCAAGGAAACGAGACTGAAGCCGTTGTAAGTCATCTTTTTCCACGATGTCCAGGACAACGGCCTCCAAAGTCCGCAAAATTTTAGCACTCTGAAAGGAATCGGGGCAAAGTTTACGTTCATTTTTACAAGCTATCTGAGGACATGAAAATTCTGATGTAAAGAAAAGAAACAAAGTATTGATCAAGAAAAAAGTTGACCGCAACATCTATTAAAGCAACCACAAATTTTCCGAATTATAAATGATCCAAAAATTGATTCAATTTTTTATTACCCTATTACAACAAATTATTTTTTTTGCGGGTTTAGTTAATTAATAACTTAAATTAAGATCATTTCTTTGTGTATTATAAATATAAATGATTTAGTACCATTATTATGATATACCCTTAATGTTGCAATGAATTATTTTTAGTAATCTACTCGTAGAAAAAAATTATAGGGTATAAAAGTTAGCTCTTTCCATGAGGATTTTTTATTATTAACGAATAATGGCTTCTCAGTAGGATTGAGATATCGTTTCTTGCAGAGAAATTATTTCAACGTCGGTACGTTTTTTCCGTGCATACTTAAACATCGTTTCAAGATTTCCTCATCGTGCCGCCGACATTTTATGTAATTATTCGAGCAACGACGTAATTTGTCTTATGCACCCTACTTTTTTCTACTGATGCATCTTTTGCATTTAATAGAATTTTCATGTGAATTTACGATCGCGGCAGTCGGCATCATCGAAACGTTGTAATGAATAGAGTAAAAAAAAAAGTCATAATGGCTTTGATTCAAGTATAGCGCACCATTTGAACCTGAAATCTTAGCTAATTAGGTCTCGAGTGTCGAAGAACGCGACTTTTAGCGCTCCGTTAAAGGATTTCTCAATGCTAAATTTTCTGCATAGAAAGTTGCGCGCGCGATGACTTCAAGGCCCACCGAACAAAAGAAAAGAAACATAAATTAGCTCGTGTTTATTAAACAAATTTATCAAGATAAACCTTGTATGATGTAAATGTGTACTTTACTAAGTTAATTTATATAATATCGTATATGCGCGTGACTTATGCAAGAGCGAAACAAGATATGCTTTTTCAATTGCCCGCAAATACGAGAGATGCGTACAAGGATGAACCCTCGAATGGATCCTTGAGGTTTTGCGTTATATTCAATCGCGAACTTTTTCATCCATGAAAATTTGCGTCTAGTTCCTTGGCTTCAACTGGTTATTTTCTACACTCGATCCTGTACACGACCCTGCAGACTATTTGCTTCGAGGGGCAAAAGACATTGACGCGTGCTAGTCTTGTGTACGTGCCCTTCAACCAGATCCCGAGATTCGCAAGAGAACTTAGAATATCGATTGGCTTCGCGATGTTCCACGAGATTCCCAGACAGCCAACAACCCTGAGACGACGTTACAGTTTTTTATTCACTCCGACCTTAGATACGAGACTGCAGTTGAGAGCTGATTTTGATAAATACCCGATGCTTAACGTAAAATCACCAAGGGACAATTGCGTGCACTTTTCATTGTCATTGAGGAAGTTACGAGAGTTATCCATCGTAAATGTATAATATGTATGCCTTCGTTTCCCAATAAATATTAATCTACTACTGATAAATATTTCAAAATTGATTTTTACATACTCACGTTTGATAGAAGATGATTCGAAATGCCATTCCTTTGCTTCATTGTAATACCTCATGTACCTTAAACGACTGCTAATGTCATCGTTACATTCGCTAAACCGTTCGATAAGCCCGAAACGAAAACGAGCCAGACTTTTGCATCACTTGACATACAACTGATATACAACTCATTATATTAAAAAATCATCGTCTGGTTCATATATGACTGGAAGATTACTTATCTTGCGAATGAGATGATCGCAGAATCACGAGACTTACGTGCATCTTTCACGTGACTTTTATCTCGTGGAAAGAGTATATGGCTGTCCGTTCAAATACTGCGTATGTGTATGTGTGAGCATGGAAATGGGGAAAAAAGTTAAATAAGCACCGAGCCAATTGATAAGATCGTATGATCACGAAGAAAAGCTTACTATGAAGAATCCTGACAAAAAATGTATTTAAAAGTTAAAATTAGTGTACCGTGATATAGACTCGTCAATTTATAAATGACGATAAGTTCAAAGTATTTATTATTTTCCGATTTTTTATATTTCAGGCGAATCGTGGATCAATCAATCAGTTCGCACTACCTACTCTCCACTATGTAAGTGAATGTTGTTTTATAGATGGCATATCATTAAAATTGTGAATTTTTTTGGTCGATAATTTGAATATTATTCTTTTTTAACATCAAAAATACTTTTTTAACATCAGAAATACTTTTTTCATACTAAATTTAAATGTTAAATGTTAAACTCCGTACGAGTTGGAGATAATTTTAAAATATTTAAATTTTTATAAGAAGGTGTAAAATTGGAATATTCTTGTTGGTTTGATGAAGTAAGTTAAGTGTACGCTAGGTAAACTTTACATCATTACCGTTCAGATCTCGGAGAAAGTTTAGTTAATAAAATCATAAACTGCGCAAAAAATTCAGGTAAAATGAGTATTTTTGATGCGAACTTTATTTTTTATTTTCATTATTATCTAAAGTATGTTTGGATCGCTACTTCCGAACAACAATCTGAAAATTTTTTGTCAAAATTTATATCTTTCAACAAGCACAATAAAAATTATGCAATTTACTTTAAAAAATTCGTACAATGTATCTTCGCACATCGAAAATTATTTCTAAAAATAGAGCAAAGGTAAATTTGTCGAATGATTAAAATTTAATTTAAAATACAAGGTCGAAAACTGGTAGATAAACTAAAAACGTAAACTGACCTGCCATACGAGCTTCACTCGCATGTTTCCTCCTTATTGTGTTTCGACGATCGAGTCCACGCATCGTCAAGCTGATCAATTCCTGGTGCACAAAAGAGTCACAACGAGTAGCAAAAAAACAACTCATTTGCATAAATAGTCACGGTGTTTATGCATGTTGTGCAATGGGAAGTACTTTCTTTATGTACCTTCATGGCGCCGAATCGTTTGCCGTTCGTGAATGTGAGAGAGGCCAATCCGAGGTAATTAACAAGAAAGTGGGTCAACGAAATGTGCGTTTTTACCATGAGGATCGGGATTTGATTTCTGATCCTCACACCGAATACCGCGAAAAGCAGCAAAATCACCGCCAAAATTCACTGATTCGTTCATACTACACCAAATTTAATTTTTATTTGTTGTGAATCGTAAATATAATATTATTAAAATTACATTCTCTCGACGTAAAGTAATGTTTGCTACGTAAATTAAAGTTATAAGAAAAGTGCAATATTTAATTTCAAGACCACCCACGTCGATCACAAATTACATCGATTTTTATTTTTACAGAAAGGATAAACAAGCTATTAATAATAATTTGAGCATCGCGCGAAGGAAAAAATTAATTCACATTGAAAAATGTAACTTAAAAAAGTCTTTTGAGATTTTTCTATTTCAATAAAAATATCAATCGATACCTTCATAATCGGTCATCTTGTCATGTATACTTTGGCCAATTAAATACCCCTTAATATTTCTAGGTTTTTGATTTATTTGGCGGGAAATTGAACTATAATCCAAATGCGACCTAACAAGTTATTATATACATATATCGCGCGTGCGCAAAAATCTCAAAATAGATTTCAGTTAAATGTGTACTAGCTAAAGACGTGTATATGTTCATTCAAACGCGCGCGACGAGTATAAACTCCTATTTGAAAATAGAGAGCATGGCTATATCCGACGCACATACACACACACACACACGGTGTTAGGAGCTCGTACGAAAAAAGGGGGGAAAGATGCCGCGAGACTCATCGCCAAGTCATCGTCTGACACCCAAAGGCGCCTAAATACCTATTCTAGTACATGTGACTGCATATGTATGAGTCTGGGTAGGACGTGAATATCGTTGAACGATTGCATGGCAATTTATTATTTTGCGAAAATTTCAGCAAGTCGATTTACAGACAATATTTTAGTGGAGCAGAATGATTTTGAAGGGTCGATGAACTTGGGATGCTTCGTCGTTGTTAGAGCGATGTTATGTCCCACGTGACAGTCTAATTTGTCGATCAATTTCGATGCTAATTGACGAAAGTGAATGAATCATTATCGTCGTATATAACTTGAAAAGAGCATACAACATTGACAGATTTCATCTGAGTTTTTTTATTACTTCAATGATATAATTCTAGTATTAAAAAAAAAATATATATATAAATCTTTGAGAATCTTTGTCAAAATTTTCTATCAGTAGAGGTTGAAATTTCAGTTGAATAACATAAATTTTCAAGTAATTTGTTAATATAAACAGAAAAAAAGCATCTTCTTCTGAAAAAATATAAAGTGAAAATTCATATAAACATAGCAAGTGCTGCAAAAGCCTCTAGCTAAAATAAATGTTCGATATTTTACACGCACAACGTGATATATCCAATACATAAATATAAACGATATACGCGCGAATAAAGTGGAGAATCGAGTTGGCCGTTGGCAGTGGTGTGCGTGGATTGTCGGTGTGTGCACGCACACAGACGGGACTCGCGAGACGACAGCCCCACCCTCGCGGCTCGTTGCTTTACGTTTTCCGTCTCCGTTGCACTTGCTGAGCGCGAAGCAGCCGAGATCTCCCCCCTCGCAGCGAAATACGCTGGCGCGCGCGGAACTGGCGCTGAATGTCTGTGCTCCGTTATAAAACCGAAGCGAAGCCGCGCGGTGAGCTTTAGTGTGCAACACTCTTCCTTTGCAACAACACACCTATATAGTATAAAATACATCGTATCGTGCGCTCTCGCCTTTATAGTTTGTCATACACCATACAACAATACTATACATCGCATAGCATTGCACAATATTTGACGATTGGTTATTGCGAAGGATCGACTCGAACTTGAATTTCGAACGATATTTATGGATTCGGTGCTACTGAGTGCACGTCTGAGTGTGAATTGTAATCTGTGACCGTCAGGCAGCTACTGTCTTAAAGAATATATTAATAATCAGTGAGATTTCGCCACGAGATACTAGTCGATTTTCGATCGTTCTCGGCTGTGATTTTGTGTATTTCGCTGAAAGATTACGATACTTTTTCCTCTCTCCCACTCGTCGCTTGGAGTGAAATATCTTCTCTACCACAGAGTGAGTATAGAGTCGATGCACTGTTTTATTATTATGACTTTTTTTGCATGTACGCGTGTATCGCAATGTGTGTGCATATGGCCTGTATCGTAAAAGCGTGAAATCAAAACTGCAAAACTGGTGAAAGCATTTCGACTGCTACACTGCTGCTGCTATAGCTCCTCGCTCGAATACATGCCTCCACACACATACACACACACAGGCACGCAGACACAGACGTGCAGACGGACGCGAATATAATAATAACTTGGTAGTTGTCGTCCGGGTTTTCTGCCATGTATAAGCGACGATTTGTATGAATCGATCAGTTGCAAAAAAAACGAGACTTACAGGATTCTGTGATACAGTGCGCGCATATACATGAGTCTGTGTTTGCGTGTGCGAGTCGCGAAAGTTTGTGTATGTGCAATATACGTATAGCTGTAGACACTCGCATACTATACACCTATATAACATAAAAGTACACATTCTTGAGGGGTGAACGAGCGCACGACGACGTACGGACAAGCCCCTCCCTTATGTGCCCCACGTGAATTTCACGCGGACTCGTGACACTTGGAAAATGTAGAAAAAAAATGCTTGCCCCGTTTTCCCCCGTCGATTGTGTTTTCGATATTTTCATCGATATTGTGTGTAGACATCGACGAGCTGCGCCGTGTTACTGGCGCGTTTGAAATTGTTAACAGTAAAAATAACTGTTCACGATGCTAAACGACAATGTGGATAATTAAAGTCGTTTCTTTCTTGCACTATTTTTACAATGTGCGTGTCTTGTGTATATCGCACGCTATATACCACTGACACATGCTGCAGTGATAATGCATGTATAGGATATATACATAAAAAGAAGCGCGTCTTTCGTCGAGCACTCTATGCTGCCACAGTACGCCAAGTGAAAGGCTCGAGTTGTGTATGTGTTATACGTATAGCGAGCTTCTGCTGCTGCTAGCTGTCATGTCTGTATGTGTGTGTGTGTGTGTGTGTGTGTTATGTATACACGGCAGCTAGTGCGGCGAGGTTTTAAAGGCCTAGACACAGTTGTACGACCTAGAATATACGATCGAGTTGCGTTTTTACTGCAAAATATCAACAAATGTTCTCGAGCCTCTTGTAACTCGAGCATTTCACCTTCTCTTTCTTCAGCTTATTTCCAAACATTTTTATTTTCGAAGCTTCCGTCGTAAAAAAGAGGAAAATAGGCGCGCAACGTAGAATCGAAAACAAAAAAAAAATGGGGACCAAGTTCAGGGCACGTTGATAAAGCTCGGGCGCGCATGCGCCTCGACGTATACGCGCGATAGTAGTAAAGTTTACGTTCACGAACTTTCGACCCGGCGTAGAGCGTGAAAGAGAGTCTGCATGATATTGCTGATGCTTGCATTATATCTATATACGCTTTTAGGAGTGCGCGCGCCTGACCCTTTTGCGAAAGAGAAAGAGGGGTCGCAAGCGCACTACTATATATACCATGATACGTAGACGTTGGATCGATTTTCGAGGGTGAACTTTCATATAGCGCGCCTTCATATAGCGTATACGTAGCGGGAGTATACGTCACGTAGATATGATTTGGGGTTTTCCCCGACGAGTCGACAGACGTTTCACTTCGAGACAAGAGCTGCGTATACGCACACCCGCGCGGATACCGATCGATAACGTAGCATTTGTGCTTTACCCGCATCGTATGTGTACGAGGGAGGGATGATTAATTGGATTCTACGTGTTTACCGAATTTGAATTTTGTCGCGACGATGTGTTGATAAAAAATTACTGCTACTGGTCGCGCGCCGAGCTGCTCGTGTATTGCGGCAGATCTCGTTGCCAATACACCAACGTTTATATGTGACATTACGCACTTTCCGAGGCACACACATGCGCAAGCACTCACACTTACAAATATACTAGATATGACTGGTTTGTTTGGTATGTTATGTATGTATGTGGCCTGTGCTTTGCATGGCACACTCACGCGTACGTATGATTGAATATTGTCATACATCGACGTGTTAAAGTACGAACGCTTATAATATACGCGAGTAAGTACCAATATTATATAAGTATAATTCCGAATTGTTTTTTTTTAATATTCCGTCGCGGACTCTTTATGTTATTACGATTATTAGCCGCTGCTGTGCGTACATTATATGCGTCGAGCATCGTCGCGGGAAAATTATAAACTTACGCGCGGAGCTATGCGCATCGTAATGGTTACGGAGAGAGACGTCGCCGAGATTTTTTTTTGTTTAATTGCCTCGCGATCGCGCGCGCACACATGTGAAGCTCGCGCAGCCAAAGGAAAATAGGAAAATCATATATAATCGACGTTGGTATCGCGGCTGACCTACATTTTCGATAGCTCAACTTGACTGATTTGAATGAATGTGTGTTTACGAGTACCTTACAGACATGCACGCGTCGTCGTAAACATGCGTATACTAATTGCGTAAAATAGTTTATCCATAACGTACAATGTAATGAGCATTACTCAGCATTAAAATCACGTAATTGTGAGTAGAAATTCGCATTCGTGCGGCGGATACAGCACCGAGATAAATTCACACGTTGTTTCGTTTATATACATATCGACATTTTTTTCTTGCCTTTAACAGAAGAAACACTCGAGCACGAACGAGACATAGTGATAACACTTGAATCCGTGTGTGAGTATATATACCGTACAATATACAGCCACAAAAGAGCATCAATATATTGAAGCCCCTATCACGGATAGTTATGTATAGTTGTATAGCAATAAGCTCGTGACTAATGCAAACGTATATCTCGATTATACTCGAAATTTCTTCTGCGTTCTCAACCGACTCTTTCCACGTACACGATTCGACGTAAATCTCTTTTATTCGTCAATTTACTGCTGGACGCGCACTCGTGATTCAACCACTGCAGTACTTTACTTTTCTAAATGATTAATTAACAACAAAAGTATAATGTAACGTGCATGCATTATTATGCCGAGTTCAATTAGAGCTTGCAGCCGCGCGAGGCGGACAGACAAAGTGCAGCCTGAATTATTGAGCGCGCGCGCGTGATGCAGGAAATTCGCGCTGGGATAATTTATATATAAAAACAAAAGTGAATAAAATGTTGCGATTGTCTTTTTTTTTGCCAGAAGACCAGGAAATAATTCAGAATAAAGAATTAGAAGTCGTTCGTTTCCTTCCACTTTTACTATCGCTTTTTTTTCTTTCTTTCTTTCTTTCTTGCCCCTTGGAATAATATTGAACTAAGGCAGCGCTGTTCGATTGTCCGCGCGTCGATATACCTTAGGAGCGAGAGAGAAAGAGATTCGCGATCTATTGGCGGGCTTCGATTATTATTATTTTTATTAACGCGTGCCACGATAATAATATCGATTAGCCGTGATTCAATCTATCGATATGTACTATATCTATAATACATATTAATCAATTGTTCAACGTATAGACACGCATCGCGCACGAAATGTAAGACAGAGATCAGCACGTGCCGAGCACCTTATCGATAAAAAGCTATATACATGTGTATAAGAAATATTCGTACGTATAAAAGTTATAAGTCATTATCGAAGCCCTAACAAGACGCGAAAAATATTGTATCGTGCGCAGAGAAAACGTGTGCGAGCCAGTACGCAGTCACGTTTGTTCCTTTGTCGCGCTTCTGATATATTCATCGGCGCACCGCATGTATCTTTCTTTCGCGATTTTCAAGGCTTTTTTGACACATCCATGATGCGCTCGCTCGGTGCAAGTGCACACACAGACGTTGTGCGCGCTTTGTCGTATGGGCAAGGTCGCGCTCGAGCTCTTATATACGCGCAAATAAACTCGCACTCGCACACATACAGACTCGCAATATACGAGCCTGCAGCATGCCTAAAAAATGAAAACTTTGACTGACTTCTCTGCTATATTAATCATGTTCCTATACTTGAATATACTTTTTTCTGCGCTTACTTCGTGTACCCATCAAAAGAGAGCGAGGGAAGCCCTTGCGCGCAATCGAGTCTTTTTTTCGTTTTGTAATATTTACATCCATGCCCATAAATATCTATATTGCATAGCAGCAATTTTCTATCGTGGCAATAGAAATCGCGCTCCATTATGAATATTATATTTTATATTATATAAGAGCTTGGCCGCTTACATATATATCTAGCTTTTAATTAGAAGCGATATGAATTTACTATCTCGGACGCAGCTTGCATCGGACGTCGAGGAGTGCATGTAGGGAAGTCGATATCGCGCGTGCAGCAGCACTTTACTCTAATTGAAACACCCATCGCTAAATGTACCCGCTTGTTCTTACCTATATGCAGCTAGATGTAATATACAATATTATCGTGGTTACCGGTTTCTTTCCCCGCGTTTCGTTTTCAATATTAATTTCGCTCTCGAAAAGCTCGATTTTCTCCCACATTTTCCCTCTAGAGAGAGCTGTGTAATTATATACAGGCGCGCGCGCGGGCAAGTCGGCTTTTTGCCTCCCGCAGCGTAGATCGCGTCAAACAGCACGTCTTATATCTCTCTCTCGCTGAATAATGTAATAAAATGTATACATTTCACATTCATTGATATTTGCGCGCGGTTCTCCTCGTTACCTCATTCGTCTTTTATTACCGCGTCCTCTCTCTCGCTCGCTCATTCTCACTCTCTTGAATTGGCGCGCGAGCGCTCGAATGACTTTCTTTTCTGCTGAGGGACGCGTATATATCACATGTATATACATGTGGTAAGGATATTAATAGAAGCGTATTTTTGGATGTTGCAAAGTTTTGAAGAAAAAACCCATGCCTGCGCACAATGGGAAATTGCATAATCGTCCGGCTATATTGAATTCAAGCTTGCTCGTTCTTTTTTCTCTTGCATCGGTGTCTGGTGCTCGCTCGTACTCGAACATCGGATTCAAATTGACATTTCGAGGAATTCGCTAGTTGCAATTTTGTTTCGAGCGTACGTAGGCGTATTTTGTTACCTGTTAAATAACGCGATATCTTTTGCGATACATCAACGATATAATTGTTATGCTTGATATACTATCTAAAAGGATCTATATTATATTGCTGCAACGATCGATAGCTAGCGAGGCCTTCGTTACGAGGAACGACAATTAAAAGATATTAGCTTTGAGATTTCAGGAAACATCATAAAACGTCTCTCTCTCTCTCTCTCTCTCTTTCTTTTCCACTCTCGAAAGGTGCATTAGTTTTTCATAATAGCATAGAGCACTTACTACGTTTTACAAAAACTCTTTGTGCGCGTGCTTTTATCGATTGATCAACGCCTCGGCGCTTCCGAACAGTTTGCTTTTGCTCTCGTTATATATTAAAATTGCGAGATAATTAACGGACTTGTAATGTATTGAAAACGAATTTTTTTCCCCCACTTGGTAAAGTCAACTCCGCAACGCAATTGATTCCATGTTACGTAATACGGATCGCGCAGTCAAGAGGATTATCCATTAACTGGCATTTCCTGACAAAATCTCCGTTATATTATAGTTAAACTCGCAGATGCATTCCGAATAGTAAGTAGTCGTTCGTCAACGATCGGCCACCGCTCGTAGAAAAAAGAAGAAGAAACAATATCCAAAGTGATTCGTTACTACATACGAGATGTTGGAGTCGCGATAATCGACGCGCGTGTGCCTAGACTTGAGGCCAACTACTTTCAATGTTTATATTTAGCTCGACGCAGGTGAGAAAGAGATAGATAACTCGATGGCAGGCGCTTCTTCTCTTATCGAAACTCTTCTGTCGCTGTCAAACTGTGCCCCGACGCCTCTTCGACGCCACTTTTCTTTCTCTCTTTTTTTTTTATCGAAAGAACTGCGTAGAAAAAGTTTCGTCGCCTCCGACGACATCCATCGACATTATAGCGTTCGATGCCAGACAAGTTAAACGCGTAAAGTCGCGACCTGGGTCAATATCTTGGCATTGCTCGAGTACACGGCACGATCGGTTCGAGTATACAGACGAACACGCCCTTGCCGCCTCGTATAATATACACGCGAACATCGCTGAGGTCATCGACTCTCTGCGTACGTATTACAAATCCCTTCTTTCTTTTTGTGCCCTTCGTCGAACCGAACACTCGCATGTATATTGGCGTCGGAACGCATTAGCTCCCGCATACGTATACGGAGTTATGATACTGACGGATTTCGCGATCGTGTACACGCACGGCGATGATGGCTGGTTCGTGTAAATTTTGCCAAGCATACATATGAGCAGAACGACGTTTAATTCCATCCCCTCCTTCGCAAGATCAAACGTAAATAAGGTTTCATAGGTGTTTATCCCAAATGATGATAAAAACATATCGATCGAAGGAAAAAACTTTTTGCCTCTATGCTGTTTTCCATGCTCGTGTGCCAGAGAGTTCGTAAAACAAAGTCAATATAATGCGCACTTAGGCCAGAGAGAAAAAAACACACGCTCCAGTGCTTCTGGAGCTTTCGAAGCAAAAATCATCCTGATTCTTGCGATATTATCTTGACAACTTGCCAAGTTTCAATTACATAGAGCACTGTAAGGACCTTCTTCCAGGACATTTAACTTCGTTTCATTTGGCGTTAATGAAAGTGACGATTTTTATACTTTACCATATCCTCCAAAGTACGTTATAACAATTTCAGTTTTATTTTCAATCATCTCTCTGCGCAATCAAAATATCTAATCTTTACTCGACCTTCGCTTAAATGTACCATCAAAAAATTTCCAATCGTCTAGTTAGTAGCGTATGAATGTTTTTCACCTTGGACCGGTCTTGTGTACTTTGGCAAATGACTTTAGCGAGGAAAAATACATTGTTCATTAATTTTTTACCGATCGATCGATCGATCCGTTAATTGCGCTACAAAAAATAGGGGCTATTGTTGGATGATAATGTTACACCTGCGGTTTTCTCTAATAAAAACATCAACATAGATAGGATCATTGAATGGATGTGCTCGTGTTTTTTGTAAAATCCTCTCGCCGCTCGCTCGACGCGTGTCTAAACGTTAAAAACGTAATCAACGCGTGTTTTCCTCTCCGTCTCTCTCTCTCTCTCTCTCTCTCTCTCTCTCTCTCTTTCTAATAATTATATAATAAAGTATTGTCGTCATTGCGGTTTTCGCGTGTGCACAGAGCATTTACATCTGCGAAACAATAATAATGACAAGTAGCAACAAAGTGACGCGTTATCCTCACGTTTGCGCTCACGCTTATGCAGCAGCAGCAGCAGCGCGACAAAATATACTAAGCAGCTACTACGTATAGATTTTCGATTGTAAAAAGTGACGACACGAGCTATAAAAATGTATAATACTATCGGATAAATATCGATTTTTTTTACCTCGTTCGTATACTATATATATTTACACACGCTCAACGCGTCACTTTGTTTTTTCCCGGAGTGCACTGTGCTAAGCGCGATGACGTTTCACTCGAGAGTGACGACGACGACTACTATACAACCAAGAGCAAGTTCGCGGCGCAGCGTGAATTGAATTTTTAATCATGCGAAAAATTCCGGAAAACTTCGATAACGGATGTGAAAAACAAATGAACATTCTCACGCTGGGAAAATTGCTCTCACTCGATCACTCGGCCGCGCCATCGCGTGAAATCGAATTTACAATAACTGTGCACCCACGCTCGCACCAGCAGCAGTGCAGGCTTTTACGAATTCATATATTCTCAGCCCTGCGCGAATCGTGCTCGTGCATAAAAAAGTGGGCGTGATGCGTGTAAAAAGCCTGTGTTTACCAAACTGATTTTTCATTCGTCAATGTCGAGTGAAAGTGTGTTGTTATTTTTCGCAGCTTTTTGCGTAGGATAAAAACATTGTTTGTAGTCAGAATGAAAGGCGCACCTGCCCGCGAGTCGCTATCTCTCTCGCATCGTCTGCATCATGTTTCTTTTATCATCGCGTGCTTGCTAGAGCGATCTCACTTATGCCGCGCAATTGTGACGCGTTAGTCTAATACGCATTCTTCGCCTATGCGTGTGTACGTCGCCGCGTGTTTTCATCTTGAATTTGTCATCGAAAACGAAAAGCAAAAGCTAATCGGTTGCTATATATGTAGACAGGTACATGAATGTGTGTACGTATGCAATATACACGACGATTTAATCATACCGGCAAATATTATTGCATATCGTTCTCTTTTGTCTCGGGCATCGATCAGTTTTTGTTTCGTGTATCGCGAACTGCGAGGCTCTCTTTTTGTTTTTCTTCCTTATCGATTAGTTAATAACGAAGCTGTTGAATAAAAAAAAGAAAGGAAAAAAGAGAAACATCATTTTGTATTTAGATCGATAAATTGCCACACACGAGTAGATATCTATGTCGCTCTCGGTAATCTTCATCACATTCTTCACACTTTTTTTATACCAATAAACTGCATTGATAAACTGCATTGAAATGATAATTGACTCTCTCAGCATGTGGCGATCTTAGAAATTTGAATAATCGTAGTTATATGCAAAAAAGTTCAATAAATTCACTTATAACTTTAGGGGAACAACAAGCGAGGAACCCTCGATAACTCCTGCAACAGCTCATATCTATCTTTTCCTCGTGTGTATAATAATAAGCATTCGAAACTGCCTTTTTAGGTCCATCACGAGTTCGAGCGAGCAAACTCGCGCGTTTCCATATTACGACCGACTTTTTCTGCGAATCGTACTTAGCATCGCCATGTCCCGGATTTTTACAGTTTTCAATTTTTCTTTTTTTTCGCTGCCAAGTGTTTGAACTTCTCTGCTCGTCACGCGATTAGAATACTATATGTAAACACAGCGTTAAAAACTAACGTTTATACTATACACTTGTACGTCGTTAATGACGCAAATGCTGGCCGACGTATCAGTAAAAAAATGGAGTGTATGCACGTTACACAAAATGTTTGTACTGTACTAGATAATAAGAAAACGATATTAACATCTACCCTATCGGAGTTGACGAGAAATAATCGATTTTGCCTCTAATTACCCTTGAATCGAAAAAGCAGCAGCTAAATTACCGACCTCAAATTATATGCGCTCGAGCGTCGTTTTCGTGAAAGTAGTTCAAAAACGTATCTCTCTCTCTCTTCTTCTCTCGCAGCCTTTCTGGCTCGTTAAGCTCAGGCTGAAGGCAAACAGACGCGCACTCCCACTCCTACGAAAATAGCTTAAACGCACCATCGTCGTCGCCGTCGTCGTCGTCATCGTTGTCGTGGTAATCGACTCGGGAATCATAATAATACATTTATATTCGGCTCAGGGTCGAGGAACTCTTCGCATCTTTTTTCCTCCTCGCGGCACACGTGCAGAGCTTTTATAATATATATTGTAAACGTAAACTGATGTAAACCAGAGGCAGGCAGCGAAGAAAGTTTGTTTCTCTTCGAAAATAAAGCCGCATCGTGGCTAGCGCGAATGGCGCAGTTTTGGCGCTTTAATTATTATTGCCGTAATCCGTGCACATGCGCATCGAGTTTCGTAAAACGCACGAGTCTCCGCACGGTGAAAGCTCATCGCGAGCTCGAACTCGAGCGTACGTTTGTGCGTGCGTGCAGTTGAGAATTTCCGCAAGCGCCATTACACGTACATGCAACAATCGGGCGGATATTTACACGCGGCTTATACGGTGCTTAAGACTTATAAACTCGCTGCTGCGCGATTAACCAATCGCTTTTACGTAGATCCTCGCGAATTGGATAATTCGAGCTGTTATTGTTGTTTCGTCGCGTCGAAGCTCGCCCGCTCCGGGATCGCAGCCGTGTTTTTGCGTTCGCTGATCGTGTACGTGCCTTTTTCGTGCCCTCCACAGCTCGGTGTATATCAATATAGTCTCGCACCCCGATCCCTCACGCCTCTCAGTCTTTGGAATTGAGCACGTGTCGACGACGTTGTGCCCTTGATTCGTCACCCAGCGCAATTGGATAAAATCGATTATTTCTCGACACGCACGTGCATAGAGAGAGAGATGTGTACACTTTTGTAAACGAGTATACAGGAACGCAGTGCATTATATGAGCTAGTCCAATATCACTCTGCGTCACATGAACTTTATCAGCGAGCTCGTAACGCGCTGCAGCGGCGGCGATTACGATACCGGAGATCAACGTTATATGGACGAGCGCGTGGGCTGCTGCTGCTGCTGCTTTACGCATCGATGTACTCCGATATTGCCTCTGGTTATGTACGTGAAAAATTAATAAGGCCTAGACTAACGTAACTAGTGAATCGTTGTACGTGGATGTTCCAAAGCTTCCATTATCGTTCGCATTTGGATCGTGACGAGCTTTCGAGTCG
This sequence comes from Trichogramma evanescens, assembly GCA_902732785.1. Classification (NCBI taxonomy): domain Eukaryota; kingdom Metazoa; phylum Arthropoda; class Insecta; order Hymenoptera; family Trichogrammatidae; genus Trichogramma; species Trichogramma evanescens. The sequence goes on from CACVKI010139242.1 coordinate 32,016, forward strand.
TTAAAACTAGGCGCGCGTAACCGATTGTTTTTATTCTCATTAAATTGGCTAAATCTCGCGTGGGATTTTTAATCCTCTGTATTATATTGGAGCGTGGAAAAGTGATTAATACGTCCTGGATGTAATCGAAAATTGTTATTTTGTCCCCGAAGATTACGGTGATTTTACGAAATAATAATCGTAATTTTCTTCAACTGTTGCAGGTAACAACAAACTCAAAGACAGCAAAATGTCTGCTACCTCAGTACAAACGAACTCGGAGAGCCTCTCTCGTACCAAGTAAGTTTACTCTTTTATCATGTATTAATCGATAGCAGGATGTACGCGTTTTTTGCGACTCACTCAAATTGAAAAAGAAAAACATAATACCTGCACCTGGGAGCTGTAATGAGTTGGATATTGTGCCTTTGTTTGGCCATGAGAAACATTATTAGCGACTATACAGCCAGGATAATAACAACGAGTGCACAGCACTTACATGTGTAATGTGCTTGGAAAATTTTGCGAGATAACGAGTCGTCGTCGTCGTCGTCGTCGTCGTCGTCGTCTAACCGAGCTGCCGGTGACGATGATTTTTTTTTAACCTTTCCGTGGGATACATACGCTCGAGACTCGTGTGCACTGACTTGGAAACGTGGAAAATTTGGAGTTCGATGTGTTTTCCAACCTGCGATGAAAACAATGTATAAGCCTTAAGCCCGCGTCGATTACGGACGATTGAATAAGCTGCCAGATCGCAAACACATTCGTTTCGAAAAATAAAGTTTTTGAGCAAAATCGCAATTAATCCGATCTCTCGTACCGAGAAAAGCTCGCGCACAAAGAAAACAATGGACGTGAAAGTGTGTCCTCGAAAAAATAATCGATCTGGCAGCTTAGTTTGTTATACATTTAAATTCGAGCCAGTCAACTGTATGTGCGTTTGCGCGCTGCGTGTATCGAAAAAGATCATCGCTTCTAAATCAAGCTCGACCAAGCTATGACCTAACAATAGGACCAAAGCTTCTATTTGTATAACGTCGCTATGTCGCTCGCATTTGCCATTCATCGAAGCTGCTCTTCGACGCGTGCCTTTAACACCACGCGAGCGCCAAAGGCATTTCTGATTCATCGTTTCGCCTTAATTCTGCGATCCGCATCTATATGGGAGCGTTAAATTCCGATTATACATTTTATTACGTACGTGTTTAGAGTCGCATATAGCCTAGCCTAGCCTTATAGCCACGTGCCAAAGACTGGATAAGACCGCTTTTCTAACTGAATTCTTAAATATACATTGAAAAAGCCTATGCATGAGCAAGGAGATTATTAATCGTACGTCTCGAGGCTGAGTAATCGATTGGCACTTTTTGATTTTTAGCGATGCATCGAGGCCGCTACCGACACGCCGAGAGTAGGCGATCGAATTCAATTCCGAAGACGAGTTTGCTTCCGATTTATGATCGGTATGTGCAGTCGGCAGGTGAAAAAGCCAGCTGACGCATGCCGATCGGAAGCTATACTTATGAAAATGCATTATTGTTAATTAGAGTCGTGTATCGCGTGAGCGATTAAGAGCTTTTTCGCGTTTGTTCGTTCGTGCACGAGACGCGACGCCGATGACGACTTTTCACACTTCTTCAGCCGCGCGCCGCAAAGGTGTGTAACAATCGCGCGCGATCATAATTCATATAAGGCAATTACGTAAAACTAGAGAGAGAGAGGATGAAATGCTTCTGTCAAATGGCATGCGCGCATCGTATTATGTACGACACACTTGACTCGGGAGCAAAGCTTTTCAGCTTTAAAGCGGCGGCGGCGGCGGCGCGCTCTGCATTATATTGTTACGTAATTAGCCCCGGTATTGCATACACACACACACACACACACACACACACAAGTTGCTACTTTGGCTTGTCTCGCTTATATTTCGAATATACATATAAGTACGAGCGACATTGTAGTTGGTGTGCCGCAATGTTCAGGTTCAAGTACACATTTGAGCTAAGCGTGCGCGCGGCTAATGGTCGCGTATTATACGTAGTGTGGGTGAATATGAACGAACATACACACACACACACATAAAGTGCATCCTTTTATGCGGCCGTTAATACGAAGCGCTACAATACGTGCGATAGCGTCACGTGAATCCTTTTCTCGAATTATGTATATGCGAGCTGACACGTTGCTCAAGTGAATAAAGACTCAGAAGCAATTTTCTCATCTAATACAATATTATACGCGTATCGTAATAGTTTGACGGTCAAAGTGAAATTACCCGGGATAGTGACGTAGGTACATTGCCCTGATGCTCGAATTAACCCTTCTTGTTACATTACGTACGAGCTTATATATGTGCAGCTCGCAAGCTCGTGCATGCTCGCGTACGATATACCTACGTGTGGCTTACGAAAGCAGCTTTTGACTCGAGACTTATAAGTGCACGTCCATGACTAATCGCGTCAATTGCTTATAATATATCCGACTTAATTTTCTTCTCTGTTTCTCTCTTTTTCTCATATACTTGGTATATTGACACGTGTCACTTTTGAAATATCTATCTGATATGCCAAAAACGGAGCTGCGAAAAGAATAAAGAGTACTCGATCGAATGTATATTGTATATATTACGCGCACGCGGGAGAAACTGATTATCTCTGCCCACGTGATCGGGCCACGAGCGAGTTGCGTGATGATCGTGGGCAGCTTGAAATATATATATCGAGGCGCAGAGAGAAATTTGCATACTCACGCAAGTGCTGTATATCCTATATGCATCGTGTGCATGCGGCACGGGGGTTCCCCGGCTATAATTGGTGTATCAGCCATTATTAGCGACGTTGAACACGCACGGCTCGCAGGACATGCTATATAAAAGACCGGCAGCCGCATCTTCTCTCGCTCTGCATATATAACCGACTATGCATTATGATTATATGTTCGTGCAAGTTCAAGGTTTTTTCTCTCTTTCTCACTTGGCGTTGTTGTCCATTATAAATTGTTATCACCGTAACCCTACGCGCGTACGCGTTAATGTGCGTAGAAACGATAAAGAACGCGGCAGCTCGTTCGCGACGATCGTTTAACAGAGAGAAAGAGGACGTTTGGAGGGGAAACCGAAGAGAGTTCGAGTATCGATTTTATAGATCATACACTTTTTTATTGCTAATAATGACTTGCGCTCGCGACGTTTTGTATCGGCGATGATATACAATGTCCGCACGTGAGTATATATCTCGCAACTCGTATTATATGTATTTATACATTTGACGATAAATTAAAATATTGTAAAATATTCAAACGCATCGGTATTACGCGAGTTCATGCGTGCATATAATATACGCGATCGACACTCGGGCGGCCTCGGCGCGCATAAAGTAGTAGCTCTCTTCGCGCGCGGTATATGAAGCTCCTTCGGCTGTCAATTATTCGCCAACGATACGTACGCGCTCGAGCTCTGGTCAAAGACCTTTTCCTCAAATAAACAAAGCAAAAAGTCATCGATTACTTTATATACATCACGGTATATATTGTCGTTGACGCGCAGTCGATTCGCTGTATGCGTGTATCTTTCTCTCTCCGTCTTTGTGAGTGTGTGTGCATATGATAATTGCGAGAGACGCACACGCCTGCGTAATTATACGTATTACATGTACGCACGGTCGTCGTCGTCGTCGTCGTCGAAACGAAGAGAGAGAAACATTTTTTTTTTTAATCGACGGGCAACGCGAAACGCCGATGCACAAAGTTATACCTGCGATCGTTCGAAGAATTCACGTTGAGGAAAAAAAAAACAACTTCGCGTGCTAGCCGATCCATACACGTATTTCGAGGATTCGTGCAATAGGAGAGTCCGCGTGCACGCGGCTCTTTAGAGAGAGGGAAGCGTACTTTAATAGCGAAAAACGATAAATTCTAATTAGCGAAGCAACACCACTGCGCTATTGCAGATCTTTAGCCGGTAAATCATAGCTCGGATATATAGTTGCGCAGATCTCGGCACACTTTCCAACTGTTCTGCGGCGCGACTGGCCAATAAATGATAAAAAAATATCATATTGAAAGGAAAAAAAAGATACCGAATTGTATATTATGTTACTTCTCGTCCGGACGAGAAGTTTGCACGTTTTTGCGTGGTAGCAACGTTCGCTCACACACATGCTCGTATACAAGACATGCAAAAGGTATATACGAATCGAGCGCGAGAGATTACGTAAGTTTTACGCGTTGAGTTATGATAATGCACATTATTATCGTGACGCGGCGGCGTCGGCGGTAGCAGCGCCGTTGCACTTGTAATATATCCCAAATGCGATGTATATGATATGCACGTGTGCAACTTCATTATCAAGACCGGGCAGGATATCGTATATGCATGCACGAGAGGGAAAGAGATGAAAAATTATGCTAATACCTGGCTCGAGCCAGTCTGCTAATCTTTTCTCTCTCTCCCTACCTATCTCGTTCATAAAGTCGCTCGCGCCTCGACGACGTGATGAAATAATTGAAAATTTCGTAATAACATGATCATGTATTAATTAGTCGATGTTTTTATGAACTTTTGCAGTAGCAACGTCTCGCTCTCGTGTCACAGCTTATGCGGCAGCGATACGGAATCGACGCTCGGATCTCATCCCCAGTACCAAGACACCATCCTGACGATCGAAGAGCTCAGAGCCCAACTCAACTCCTGTTTCACGTAAGCCTATCTATACATCATATCCAGCGTCTAAGATTAACGTCCTTTCTCGTTACGTTGGACGTAATGAAGTACCCTAGAGACACGTGTGCTAAGGAATAAAAAAAAAGAACGAGTGCACGCTGAAGGGGGCAGCGAGCACAGAAATATACAAACGTGCAGCAGCTATATAGGCGCGAGTGCTCCAACTACTGCGCACATTTATATACGCTCTCGCAGATTTGCATCTTCGTCCAAATATACAATTTTAGCTTTATATATTAAGAAGCCACGCACATATCGAGCCGAGGTGCTTATGTATATAGGTCGAGCTTTTGCTCGTCTACATATACATACACTGTGTAGCATGTAAAGTAGCGTCTTGGTGCATAGATATATACGCGTATCGATCAATGCCGGAAGCGCATCGGCTAAAGTACACGTTCTCTCGGCGTGCGAGCTGCTACACTCGAGGATCTATATAATTCACACCGCACGCTCGATGTATATAGCTACATATATGTGACGTAGCCTCGTGCGTGACGTTGCATCTCTTCGACTGCACATATGCAGCAGCGGCAAGTGCAGCGCGGGGGACGACGCGTCTATATTTGTACCGCACATTCGGTACGAAATTATAGAAAATAATCAATAAGGCGTGCCACACTCCGACCACGGATCGAGGCCTCGCAATTCGTGTCGTCGCTCGTTACGTGTGCAATCTCGACTGGTGCAGTGTACATTGGTCCGACAAAAAATTCAAAACGCGCAAGATCGAGACGCCAGCGATACGCCCGATCGATCGAATTACCGATCTCGCGCGCGCGCTACACTGCACGGCGACGACGTCCGCACGTATGTATAATAAGCGGCAACTACCGGCGCGACAAATGGAACCGGATAATTCGAGCTTGGCGCCTTGCGGTATGTGGTATGAGCCAGACACACACTGTGTGCTCTATACGACAATGAAACACACGCGCCTAAAAAAAAAAAAAAACCATCGAGAGTACGCGTGTATGTGGCAATTGCGCAATTATGCAACTCGTGTGGTGCATATGTATGCGCGTAATGGACGCGCGGTATGTATATCTCGCGCGAGCTGTACGTAATAATAATAGCGATCGAGAAAAACCGCGTGGCGGCGCGACGCGAATTTGCCGAAAATTTTCCGTGTCCAAGTCCGTTATTATCTAGGTCGGACGACGCGACGCGATACACTGCGACTCGAGCAGTATGATGTAGCATGTGCACGTTATACCGCCGCACGAACTGGGTCATTAATCGACGAAACGCGTCTACGTACACATATAGACGATGAAGGCGCGCGCCCCGTTAATCGAATCAAAACCCAGCACCTATACCTAATGATATCGAACCCTTCGATAGTCCTCGCAAGCTCAACCTTATTACTCGTGAAAATAAATTGCGAGCCAAATTATGGAAGCACGACATAGAGTTTCGGAGAGAGATCAGTCGGATTATTTATCAAGCGAGGTCGTATATTTATGTCTACATTGTGCTATTGTTGTATTAGCGCCAGATGATGGATCGTTGAGCACACAGCACGTGTATGTGTCAGTGCCGTCATTATTAAAGCTACATAAACGAAATATTTCCATTAAAGGGTATAATATGGTCCTCTTCGGTGAAATTTCATATCATCGTAATGAAATCCGTCGGGTGACGTTAGTACCGCAGACGCTGTCTCGGCTTATTATTTTTATATAATAACATCGGTGGCACGTGCATAGAACTGAGCGTTGCAGAAAAAAATGTATAGAAATGTACACACGTATAGATGCATAAGTTATATGCACCTCGAGCCTCTCGCAAAGCCAACGTCCTCGAGAGCTTTTTATAAACGACTTTGCATTGACGAGTTTCATATATATCTATCATAAAACCTACATATAATCCACGTGCCTCGGCTGCACCATGCAAAATTTAACCCATTGCACGCGCAGACGTTATAAACTTTCGAATGCAAAAGTCGCCAAATCGCGAGCCAATGAAATTTACGTCTACGCTGCGCATAACTCTATAAATAAATCATAATTACGCGCGCATAGAGAGACGCGACACTGCAACTAATGAGGCTTATGATCGTTTATTATTTTGCAGATGCGGAGTGTCGTGGATCGAAGAGCACGTATCGCTCGACTGCAGCGAGTGCGGCGGCTACTCTCTCAAACGGCCATGCCCAGAATGCAACGGACAATGCAACGTCGACTGGAAACGCGACCTCACCATGGTAAGTACTCGTACACACGCCATAATATTCGATTCGAGGCTCGCGAGAAAAATCAGGATGAAAAAAACCGAGCTCTCCTCTATAGACGGCCTCATTTTTTCTCCACCGTGCATATATTTCCTCAACGTCGACGTAGACGCGTCGCGTAGCTCGTAACTCGGTCCGCGTGCGGTATTACAGATCGATGTATTATGAAAATTTCGAAACGTTTTAAACTCGCGTTATGTCAATATCGCGTCTCGAACACGGAGAGAAAAAAAGACATGAAAGAAAAAACGGCACGAGCCGACTGCGAGCGACGTCCGTTGTACGTATACATGCCAGCGTTAATTTGCTACGACGCAATATTCGCTCTCGCTGTCTCTCTGCGGCACGTTGCAGCAGTATACATAGCAGTAGTACAAGTGGTAGTAGCAGCAACAGCAGCATGAGCATTAACCCACCCTGTCCTATCGGAGCAAATCAGGTCAGTCGACTGCAGCCCCCGGCCCGACGATCCACTGCCCCATAAAAGCTCGAGCGTCGCTCGATACTCTCGCTTGAGCCTATATATATACGTACAGCTTCGTTTTTTTCACTCGTATCGATGTTTTATTTATTCTATTTTTTTCTCTTCTGTCCACAGTCGCACGCCAGCGGCAAGGCCAGATGGACCGGCGAATGCGGACTGAAGCGAGGCCCGACGCTCGACGACACGCTCTGCCCATCTATGGAAAAGCTCAGAGCGACATCGTAAAGCTCCGTGTATAATCATATTATCCATTAAAGCAACGACCGCCACATATACGCGCATACACAACATTATATACGTTTTCATCGACTCGTCATCGTTGTATATCATTATTGTATATCATCGTGTCAGACTCAGCACAAGACTTAATTCTTTGTATATGTATAAACAAGAAGAAAGAAAAATGACAAAACAAATCTCAACAACTCTCTTATATATAAATGTAAAGGATTCATCCCCTCTTCATCGTCGATTCATCGAGACTCAAAATAACACATAATTAAAATGTAATATCGAAGAATTCTAATATGCGTTTTTCTCAGATGACCGTACTTGTTTATAATGTTTAAGGCCAATGTAGAAGATGTTTCGTCGTTTATATTCCCGCGCTAATCACATTTATTGTATTGTAAACGATTCGATGTATAGTGATGTGTCGATATTGTATCAGCGTTTTTTCGATGTATTTAAAGAAAACCAAAAGCAAGACAAAAATTTACTGCGTCTCGGCCGTCAGTTTTTTTCTTTCTAACGATACAATGAGTTTTGTTGGTTTTTTTTCTCTTTTATTTTGTAATTATTAATTGTATTTATGTCATCACAAATATGTCTGCCACATTGCTCACAGCTTTTATTTTTTATAATAGAATTACCGCAAACAAAGATTTAGTTGATTTACGAATAATTACTTGTATCTTTTTGTTGAAATTATAAATTTATAACAATTAGTAAAATCTGCAATATGTTTTTTTTCTTAATTTGAAGCCTAGAAGCGATATTCGCGTCTTGTGTATTATGGTCGTGTGTATCTGTATTTAACGTTATGTTTCGACGAAATAAAAAAGGAAAAACGTATACCTACGTACATATACATATTTGTGCAATATTACCTAGACAATTTGTTGAATGCGCATCGGCGTGAACTCTCCCGTTCGATAATTTAAAGTATCCTAATTTTTTCCAAACTTTATCTTAGTCGATTATACTTGTCGCACGCGTTTTATTGCATGGACAAAAAAAGCCTCTTCGATTATTGTAAATGTAGCAACATTGCGGAACGATTACTTGGATCGAGAGTTCGTCATGTACAGTGTAACATACCGCTCTTGCTAAGTATGCAAAAATGTTGGATGTATAATTTATATGAAAAATGAGAAAAAGGCTTACTTTTTCTTATTTCATTACGTTTTCGTACTTTAATTTAAATATAACTAGCATAAATATATGGATTGTTCAATTCCACGTTAATAGCGACGATATTCTCGCGTCGAATCCAAAAAAGCTTCGATGCAAGAACCTATGCTAAATCATTGCTAATAACTATCAAGGATACTGTAAAAAATATTTATGGTATGCGTGATCAGGAATTATAATATGAAATTGTGTGAGACTGTTTAACTCAAATTAAATTATAAAAAACATCACCCGTCGCTAATTTTCGCGCTTTCGTATATTCGTATCTCATCGTTATTTGGTTGTACAAAAAATAAGTAAATAATAATATATGCACAATTGAGATGTGTAAAATAATACTGCGTACATACGTATATGATAATATTAATTAGGGGAAATGGAAAAAAGAATGAATTGACGTAGGGAGCCACGGACAAGCCAATAACTCGAATATACGGCGTAACAAAAAATAGAACGCAAAATGATGAGACTCGTGTGTGAATGTTTTAAATATAAAATAATAGGCTTAATTGAAACCAATAAGACTAAGTGCATCAATACGCATTATATACAATGTCCGATCGAGGTCCCTATATTATTATGAAGATAATAAATCATTATTTCCAACGATTTATATACAAACGAATAATAAAGTACCTATCCGCATATTTTTTTAGTTGATAAAGGCCAAGTAGTCGATCAATTTTTCACGAAAGTATTCAATATGTTTATGATATTGCTCAAGACTATTGAACTGTGTAAAATAGTGTAAAATATTTCGTCAATTTTTTTATAGCGTATTTATTAATTAACATTGAAACTTCATTAACATTAACTGTTGGAATTGACGCGCGACCTCTCGGACAGGTGAAGTAATAAGTAAAAAAAAATAGATAAAATGCGAGAAGATAAATCGAATAAATAATAAATAAATTTAGCAAAGTTGTGTCGAAGCTTTAATGTTGTCGCGACTGTGTGTGTTGTAACACGGGTGCTTTGCCGAGCACGCGAACGAAGAGAGGAGCGTAAACGCGGAGAAAAAGAAAACAAAAGTATCACCTTGACAAGTTACAAGTTGTTAAGTTTTTTGGGTCTTTTTGTTCACTCGTGAGTAACCTTCCTCTTTGTCAAAGCAAAAAGCTCGGTTTGAATTCTGGTTATAATACAATTATGGTTGATGTGTCAAAAGAGAGCATTTTTCATGTGCGTCAAATTGTCCATAATTAGGATAATTTACATTTTTTGTTTAAGTGAAAAATTTAATTTCTTTTTCATAAACAAAAAGCTCTTGATGCTTTCGAAAAAAAACGTTACTACGATTGTAATTTTTATTACCGGTAAAGAAATATGTATACAAGGTTTCTTTATAGCCCTTACATTTTTGTCTCAATAAATGATACTTGTCTATATAAAATATTTACCTTTTGTTATTTTTTATCCTTGAAAAATTGCGTAACAATATTAAGGTTAAATAAAACACATAAACAGCAGGATTCAAAGGTGTATATTAACGTATTTATTCTTAGGTATTCAAGTTCATACTCTTGTGTACCATACACTACATTCTGCCCATACAGTAAAACTAACCATGATTTATTATGCATGTTTGATATTTTTTCATATTTTTTCAATAATGTTTACAGAGACAGTAATGAAAAAAAAGTTTCACTTTAAATGATCATGATCAGTGTTCATACATTTTTTCGAATAAAAAATAATCAAATCAGCAACTTTGATGATAGTAATGGACAAATGTACACTGCAAACATTCACCTTTTAACAAATCTTACATTGACTTTTACACACAAAAGAGAATTTTCGCTTTACAAAGGGTATTTTCAATTTTATTTACAACTGTAGCAACTCTTTCGTGACCATAAAAAATATTTTATAGCGAAGAGACATCTTAACTATTTAAATGATTGATGTTATCTTCGAAAGTCGCGTATAACGCATTCTTGCGGATTTTTAAGTATAATGCCGCTTCATAATGAAAAATTTTTCATCGTCATTTTCGAACAAATTAAGCTGAGTTTTACTGCACAACGACCTATATTAAAAAATAGCCCCACAATAGTAATATATTGTAAGTCCATAATAAATTAATGTCGTTGAAGGTCTTGCTTACATTGTAAGAATAGCTACTTTTTCTAAGGCTAAGTCTTGCAATAGATTTTATTCATCCTGTACCAAAAATCTTTTTTTTTTAATAATTTTAAACTTTTTTTCGGTAAAAAGTATCACGTTCTTCAAGTGTTTCTTGCATAAAAAGAAAGTGATTATAGAAGTGTAAGAATCTTGTACTTTGGTACATCAAAAAACAAATTTTATCGAGTTTGAATTCTTAACTAATTTTGTCGTTTTAATTCTTTTAACTAGGGAGAAAAAATTGTGATCTTTTACTTTGATTGTACGTGTAATTCTTCAGAACGATTTTTCAAGGTTGAAAGATGTTGTCAAATTTATTCATCAAATAATCCTCTAACGGATAAAAATTATAGTTCCCTTGGTTAATGAGTTTAATAGGAACGAATTGCGGGTGGTACTGTGTTGCATTCCTTGTCGTCAAGAGTTTTGTCGATGACTGGTCTGTAGTGAATATTGACCTGAAACAAGAGATGACAGTTGATGATTTCAATTATAAAAATAGTCGAATTAATCAATTGTGAATTGAATAAACAATCAAAATCAATACAACGTAATTAAATTGTAATATTAAGGAACGTAATTCGTACCTCGCCTGTCTGTGGGTCGCAATCGGTAAGAGTGTGCTTCCTCCAGTGTTGTTCTTCGGGTTTAGCTGTTTGACCTTCAATAGACTTGCTGTAATCATACTCATCGATACGCTCTTTGAAGTCTTCTCGCGCATGAGCACCACGACTTTCTTTGCGATTCTCGGCTGCGTAGATGGTCTGCATGGCGTTGATCATGAGATTTTGCAATTCCAAAGTTTCAATCAAATCCGAATTCCAGATCATCGATTTGTCAGTTGTCTTGATGTCGTCCAATTTTTTGTATAGATCAGCCATCTTCTTGCAACCTGATAAGAAGGTAGAAAAAAAATTTAAAGTCATCTTTATAATCAATCGCACATCTCTCTTCGACTTACCTTCTTGGAGACTGTCGGCCTGTCTGAATACTGCAGCATGACTCTGCATAGTCTTTTGCATGTGCAATCTCAATTCGGCTGTCGAGATGTTGCCTTTAGCGAAGCGAACTTTGTCAAGATTCGCCACTGACTCCTCACCAGCGTTCTGCGACAAGCAGCCGATGCTCTCGCCGGGCTTGTTTTCTTCGGCGATGGTTTTGGCGCAGGCGCGACCGAAAACAACGAGATCGAGAAGCGAGTTGGCACCGAGACGATTAGCACCGTGCACAGAGGCACAGGCCGATTCACCGCAGGCATAGAGACCAGGTACAACAACGTCTTCACAATTCTTCCTCGTGAGAACTTGTCCCCGGTAATTTGTAGGGATGCCACCTGAAAGACGGAAGAGCATCGTTTGAAGCTGTCGTTAAGGAAGCTCAGTCGAGAAAAAAGCGAGAGTGAAACTTACCCATGTTGTAATGCACCGTCGGCAAAACGGGGATAGGCTCACGAGTCACATCGACACCAGCGAAGATCATAGCTGTCTCGGAGATACCTGGGAGCCTGGCGGCCAACTGCTCTGGGGGGAGATGGTGGAGCTGCAAGTAAATGTGATCCTTCTCGGGTCCAACACCTCTACCTTCGCGGATCTCAATGGTCATTGATCGCGAGACGACGTCTCGCGAGGCAAGATCTTTAGCCACTGGAGCGTAACGCTCCATGAAACGTTCACCCTCGCTGTTGACCAAGTAACCGCCTTCGCCTCGACTGCCTTCAGTAATCAAGCAACCAGCGCCGTAGATTCCTGTAGATCCAAAAAATAGTTAATTTTCGAAAACAAAAACAAATCGTCCGATTCTCGATCACAAGTATACATACCAGTAGGATGGAACTGGATAAACTCGAGATCTTGATTGGGTAGTCCAGCCCTGCTGACCATAGCCGTACCATCACCGGTGCAGGTGTGCGCCGACGTGCACGAGAAGTAGGCGCGACCGTAGCCACCGGTAGCCAGCACGGTGTTCTTGGCGCGGAAGCGATGCAGAGTACCGTCCTCGAGGCAGAGGGCGATCACGCCGCGACACTCGCCATCCTCCATCAACAGATCCAGAGCGAAGTACTCGACGAAGTAGTTGCAGTCGTAGCTCAGCGACTGACCGTACAGGGTGTGCAGGAGCGAGTGACCGGTACGATCGGCTACGCAGCAGCATCGATGCGCCTGACCACCCTTGCCGAATTTCAGCGACTGTCCACCGAAGGCGCGTTGATAGATTTTGCCTGAACAACAAAATTGTGATTGTTAGTCCTCGATTGCTTTGGACCTTGAACGGGGTCGTTGGCGGCCACTTTTTATCAAAGTCATCTCGCAACATAATATCTTATTGTAGAATAGTAAATTTATTGTAGAACGATATCTCACTAATAAATCCAAAAATATATCTTATAGAGTCACTTAATCGAAAAAGGCCATAAGAGGAGAGCGTGAATAAACATGAATAAAAAGAAGCCGGATCGGTTCAAGAAAGCTACACGCATTCAGAGGCTTCTTTCGGATCGGCTGACTGATTCGCTACTCTCGTTCCCTTTCACACAGCATCACACATCCAATTTAATCCTGATCCCCGCATCAACGTATCAAAACATTTTTTTTTCCTTTGCATCCTTCTCAATCCGCTGCTTGATTCTTTCCCCTGACATGTCTCAATTAGATGAATAATCATCACAATCATGCTAACTACTGATAATAAGCGTGTATCAGGAGGCATCCACGCGTGTGAACGTGTACAATACTTTTGTGCGGTTATAATAAACACACACGACCAACTTCACTTTTCGAACTCGCCTCAGAGCGAAAATACACCGAGTGGTGACACAGGGAGATGAAAAAAAAACAAAATCAATGCTTGACAACATATTTCGCTCCGCGCTATCAACTTCGTATTTTCCTTTTTTTCACTTTCGTTCTCATCAAAATAAAAAACCTCTTTACAAGGACAAAATTTTTTGCGCGTCACTGCAAGGAGCACCGGAAAATGCGGCTCATCGTTTAATAGACGGGTTAACGATCGATATCAGTTGACAAATTTCGCGTCCCTTTTTTTTTATAATTATTATTATTAATTAATCGAGTACACAAGTTGGCAATGGACGTGGACGAGCTCAAAGAGATCGGAGACGAGCAAGACGATCGGGACGATCGAGATGATCGGGACGATCAGTTCGACGATGATAGAGCGCGGATAGACGAAGTCGATGCTGTCGAGGAAAATCGGCAAAGTCAGCAGACCGAAGAACCGAGTAAAGCTGAGACAGACGGCAAAAAAGCGCCAAAGACAGACCCGTAAGTTTCGCGAGCAGAATAGATGACTATTTTTTGGTTATAAACAATTCATTCGCGGGGTGAAAAATGAATTCTACGGACGGTTCAAATACTGCATTTTTCCTTGTGAGTAATCTAGAATTTAATCTAGACCATCGACGACGTCTCAAAATCCAGATGCTGCGGATACAGCTCCAACAGAAACAACCAAATGGAAAAGTGCTAATGCCTTTGTAAACTTTGTACATGATTTCAAACAGGTAAACAAAGCATAAGAAAAAATTAAAATTGTATTATTTCAATTTGAAGCTAAGTAAGTTTGTTCCAACATCAGCAGGATTATCCTAATTCAGGGGTGAGCCGGAACATTTTTCAAATTTGTGGAGAAAGGTGGAAGAATATGACAGACGAACAGAAGCAACCTTATATTATAGCTGCAAATACTGTAAAAAGGTTGAAAAATAGAAAACTCGGCGACAATAGTAACAATCATCAAACTAAAAAGTCTACTGGTCGTGTTTCAAAACATAAAGCTGAGGTCAAACGAAAAGAAACGAATAAGAAACGGTCAAAGGTTGTCCTCACACTACTATTTCTTGCCTTTATAATTTTTAAAAGTTTATAAAGTAACATTTTTATCAGGTAAAACTTCATGTTTTGATTTAATTTATTTTTTTTTGTGTAAGGCCAATTATAAGGACACTAAGAGCGATTCGGATACCGCTACAACAGCAGTATACTCTTCCATAAGCGATGCTGATAGTTTTAATTAATAAATATTTGTATTCAAATTTCTGTGTTTAACAATTTCTTAAATAACGTTTATGTAAATAGCAAATTGCTACATTGACAGGCAGTCTAACTCTAATTTGATTTAAGTAGCTGAAAAATTAGATCAGAAAATACCTTTAATTGCGCTTTTCAATTTTTCCCTTTTAATCATTAGGTTATAAGAGTGTGCAATCATACATATTTTTTATATTCTTATACATTAGAACCAATCAATGTTATGATATAATTCATTCAATTACTAAAATTGATGACAGCTATTTATATAACATTTGATTGACTTACCCTCTGAAGTTCTACTGAATGGCATCCCACAATTCTCTAATTCAATAACAGCTTTTGGTGCTTCTCTTGTCATGTAATGAATGGCATCTTGATCTCCTAGCCAGTCAGAACCTTTGACAGTATCATACATGTGCCATTGCCACTGATCTTCCTCCATATTTCCCAGAGCTGCATTGATACCACCTTGAGCAGCAACTGTATGCGATCTTGTAGGGAATAATTTTGTAATAACGGCTGTTTTGAAACCTTCTTCAACCAGACCATATGCTGCTCTCAGACCAGCACCACCAGCACCAACAACCACTGCATCGTAGGTATGATCAACAACTGGGTAATTGGTAGAGATTCCATCAGTTACTTTGGTAAAGCTACTGCTTGGTGTGTAATGCAGAAGTCGTTGAGTAATAGCCGGTAGACCAACTTTGTTCTTAAACAAACATTTTTTTAAATTTGATAAGTAATAATTTAATAAGTAAGTTATTTGTACAAAAATATTCAAACCACTTTGACGAGTGTTGTTAAAATTTGATGTTATCTTATTCATTAATTTCAAATCAATTTTCATATAACATTATCTCTTTTGATACTTTAAAAGAAGATGTTGCACTCAAGTTTACAATGATTGCATCAACAAATTGATTTAATCTTAAAGTAGAATAGTTAATACTAATATCTTATTTTAAAGTATATTTACAATATTTTGCATATTACTTTAAATTTTTATATTTGTTTATTTAGATATATCTATTGTTGTCCATTATATACAACTCATTAACGTAATACTCTATACCATTATTTAAATACAACAAAAAGTGAATAAGCCCATCAATGATTAATGGTAACTGCTGTATTAACATACTTTAATCAATTAAATTACACAATATGAACTTTATATTGATTTTTTTTCAACTTATGTACGTCTTACAGATTCTTACACATTATTGCACAAGAGTGAAAAAAGTCGTTTTTTTGACTGAAATTTTCATTAACTAGTTTTACTCAAGGTCAATAACAAAATAAAAGTCAAAGAAAGAGACATAATTGGTCTATAGCTGCAAAATAGTGAAATTTTGCAATCACATGTTGTCAAACAATGATGATGCATTATGATGTTCTTTTGTATAGATATATTTATCATTACATAAACATCTAAATTCATCAAAATATTGAGCATGTATTGTGCGATTGCATGCAAAATTGCAACTTATCAGATGTTCCAACATAATGCATTGTTCATAAAAAGAAAAATCTACTTTACGAATCGAGCTCGAAATACTACCGCGGCCAGACGTACAAGAGCGAGGCAACATACGCCAAGATTCTGGTTTAACCGAAAGCGTGTGGAAAAAGGATCTAACGGCTTAGATATAAACAATCTCATAAGTGATGAGCAGTGTAGTTTTCGAATCCGTGAACTATACACGTTTGACCTATCAAGGGGTCGATGTCAAGAAGCTCTCGACATGTCTGCTCGATGGCTAGACAGCGAAGAGAAAAAAAAAAATGTAAAAACAATACGATACTAATGCCGTTGAAAAAGAATATCTATGTACATATTGTCTGCAAAGCGAATGAACCTTACGTAACGTTGAGTGTGCGACTCGTGAGTCTCTGAATCGTACAATAGTGGTTAGCTAGACGACGAGGAAAAGAAAAAAAAAGGAGCACTATCCCCAAAGATAAACGATCGAATTACATAATAAATTGTTAGCACGAAGCGCAGATAATTGTGACAGCTAAGCGAAGGGAGCAAAGACGTAATTAGACGTATAGACATACCAGTGCCGATGGATTGGCGAGACCCTTGGTCAGGGCGCTCGATAGCTTCAACATTCCACTCATGTTGCTAGTTTCTCAGCTCTTCGACGAGGGAGAGAGAGAGAGAGAGAGTCGAACTCGCACGCGTCGAGTTGTTGTGCTGCACTCGATCAGAAGAGATTACTGCCTGCAGACGGACTGCACCGACTGAAGGATGAAACAATTCACGTATATCACAGGAAGCAAAGAGAGTAACCACGACCTGCTATCTTCACCTCGCGCACTTCTCGCACGGCGAACGATGAGAGACAGAGAGATGCGGATACGAGGAACCGCGCGCGCGACTAGTCGTCGTCGATTATAATGTGCTGCTCATACATATAGCTATACTATTTATTGGCCCGCACCGACGACCAGATCTTTCTGCTATATCCTGATGTACATATACAGATATACAGTTGAGTCGAGAAAAATTGACGCAGTTGGCGACAGTAGCGGTGCGCGCATACGTAATACAGCGGCTTCGACGCCGGCGCATACACCCATTGGTCCGCTATACTCTATATATAATAGGTATAACATGCGATACACATCGAGTAGCTACTGTCATGCGTATTAAAATAAAACTTTTGGAGCATATCATATGATCATCTTTTCAGTTTGTTTATAATATATATGTCACGACGAGTCGTTCGCGAATCGAGATCTTTCTTTGCTCTCGCACGACGCACGGGCACCGCAGCTGACCTACACGTGTGCGCATGTGTGACACGTTGTTGTTGTGTGGGTGCACGGGCGTCAGTAGGTACAGCAGTGCTACCGATGGAGCAGATTGGTAACTCTCGCAAGTAACGAGAAAATTATTCAATTTGTGAAAAATCTAGCCATGATTTTGGCCCCACTTGACTTTTGCCTTTTAGAGATTGATTATAAAGTTTTTGACGTTTAGTGTGGCTCGGGCATCTCTTGCGTGGGTGGAAACACGACGAAAGTAACGACGCCTCGTGTGACACGTGACAGCTCAACGAGCGAGCGAGATACGCTTGGCGCGAGATTTGGATTGATTTTTTTTTATCTTTTCTTCTTCTCGACTCGTCTTATTTTTCTTTTTTAAGAGTCGCGTCTGGCGAAGATAATTGTTATCGTTGATTGAAAATAATTCTGACTTTGAATAATAAAATAATTTTAAACGTATACTATCAAATTTTATAGCGGAAAATGTTAAAATGTGAGATCGATATTGGCAAGGTAAATTTCCCTTGCGATTTTCGTCTCGCGTATGAATTTAACTCTATATGAGCGATCAAGGCCTAGTTCGAGCGGAAGAATTAATGGAAAATTCAAGTGCACAAATATGCAGATGAGAGCGGCTATTCGCACTTTGCTTTTGAATATAGATGCCTCGCTCTCGCTGTACAGACTCGAGCGCGCGCATATAATTTATAAATGAAAATCTCTCGATGGCCATAAAAATTCATCCAGCAAAGGCTATTTCTTCCCATATTGAAAACTTGTTTTCGCGTACACGTCTAAAAAGCACATTTGTAGAAATTTAAGTGTGGCGAGTACCGTTATGGCACGCTCGGGAGGGAAAATCGAACGTTTTTTTTTACGCTATCCGCACGCCTCTAATTATTGGAAAAATGACGACGGTGAGAAGCTCTCATATATAGAAAATTTATTATCAATACAAATAAGGTGCATCGACTCGATCGATTTAACGCAGCAATCGATTACAGATCTCTCTCTCTTGCGGTTGTACACACACATACACGCACGCACACCTATCTAATAAGTGCGACGCTTATAATGATCTTACATGGCTAAGGCGACTTTAAAATGTATAATAATATCAATTTGATTGACGCGCGGCACAAGCGCCGACGATGGTGGCCTCGTTTCAATTCTTCGATTCTCCTTCTTCTTCATCTTCTTCCTCTCCTTTCTTGTTGTTGTTATGAGCGCATGCACACACGCATCGTACTTGACACGCCTCAGTACGATCTGAGCGCCGGTGGTACGTGTCGAGCCTCCGACTCGTCGAGTGTCTCGTCGATCACCGGACGATAAGAAATGCAAACCTACATTATATTGGATTTAATGATCGATGACGAGTGTCTGCACGACGTTTACGACAACAGACGCGTCCATTAAAAATTTATTACGGCGAATGTATTACCGAATCGTTCTTGTCGATCCACGTGAGTGTGTGTTTGCGCCAGTGACATTCCAGTGGCTTCCTGGTCTGTCCCTCGATTGGCATCGAGTAATCGTACTCGTCGATTCGATCCTTCGTATCGTTGACAATATGAGAAAAAGAGAGAGAGAGAAAAAATTAGACGTGCTCAATACAAGATAATACGCGAGAAAACTCACGGGATAATCTGCTGTGGCGTGAGCTCCCCTCGACTCCTTACGGGCCTCGGCCGCGTAAACCGTCTGGAGCGCGCAAGCAGCCAAGTTTTGCAATTCCAACGCCTCCACCAGCTGAGTGTTCCAAACGAGCGACCGATCTTGCACCTGATTGCATAGAAAAGGAAAAGAGGAAGAAAAAACTGCCCTTTCTACACGCACTACGCAATAACAGTTACGTGGCGCCTTTCGCGTAATATTGTCTCACGTCTGCTTGCAGCATCTCGCACGAGTAGAACTTTGACATGGCACCACAGCCTTGCCGCAGGACTTGGCAGCTGCGATAGACCGAGCAGTACCTGTGCATGGTGCGCTGCATCCGTTCGCGTAGATAAGCCACCGTCAGGCTACCCGCGTGACAGCGCAAAGCGTCCAAGCGATCGATCGACTCATGGCCCAGATACTGACGATCGCGATAAATCCACATCGGTATTTTCATTATTTTAAATTAGAAAAAAGCTCACGTCTGGAATTTCGCACTGATGGGCGCAAGGTTCTATGATCTGGGCAATGTTGTCGGCGACGGCTTTGCCGAAAACCACGAGCTCGAGTAGGCCGTTGGCAGCGAGACGATTGGCCCCGTGTACCGATGCGCAGGCCGTTTCACCGGCCGCCCATAAACCCTCGACCGGTAGATCTTGTTCGTTTTCGCGCGTCAGTACCTGTTATTTTATGTTTTATTGCCCGATATTATATACCAATGGCAAAAAGTTGCCCCCATATCCATCGAGTTTTTTCGAGTCGTATGTCAATGCTATACGTACTTGGCCTCGGAAGTTTGTCGGCACGCCGCCCATATTGAAATGTACAGTGGGCAGGACGGGCAGCGGCTGCTTGCTGATGTCGATACCGGCGAACAATCGGCAGATCTCCGCGACGCCGGCCAGCTCCTTTTTCATCCTCTTCTTGGGTATGTGACTCGTTTTCAGCAGAACGTGATCTTTATTCGGTCCGCAGCCTCTGCGCAATGTCTAGGTTTAGAAAACGACATGTCTCGCGCCGCATCCAATTAATTTTATAATTTTTTATATCTTACCGGCCCTCGCAGATTTCCTGAGCTATGGCACGGGACACGAGATCGCGCGGTGCCAGATCCCGATCTTTAGGCGCGTACCTCTCCATGAAGAGCTCGCCGCAGGAATTGACGAGCAGGCCGCCCTCGCAGCGCACGCCTTCCGTTACGAGCACGCCGCTACCGTAGATACCTTATAACGTAGATGTATCTTTTTGCTTTTGTTTGTCCTCGTTGTCGTAGTTTTCGAGCGAAAAAAGGGATAGAGAGCGAGACGCGGAAGCGTAATTGCTCGCTCATTTTTTTCACTCCCACGAGTCCGTGCGCGTATACGCACGCCAAGCAGAAAAGCGAGAGAGAGAGAGAATGCAAAATGAATAAAACGCAGTGTAGTAGCGTCTTGACACGCTACGGCGACTTTTGTATTGCGCGTCTAGGGATAGGTTTATAAAGTTAACGGTGCGTATGGGAGAAATCGCACGCGAGCTTTGAATCAAGTTATTACGTTGTATGCTAACTAAGCATTTTATCTCTCGCTTAAGAGATTCAGCCGCTGTGCTCCGGCTGCGTAATTGGCTGTGCGCGAGGCCTTATTGTCGTGCGCAGCTGCCTCGTGATATGTAATTTTGTACAAAGCACGAGTGGCTCTGGCGCCATATTATACAACAATAAGCACGTATACGTTACCGGTCGGATGAAACTGAACGAATTCCATGTCTTGCAGAGGCAGACCCGCCCTCGTGGCCATGGCCATGCCGTCGCCGGTGCAGGTGTGCGCCGCACTGCACGACTGATAGCAGCGACCCGCTCCCCCGGTCGCCAGCACCGCGTGATGCGCCCGAAACCGGTGCATCCTGCCGGTCTCGATCTCCCAGGCCATGAGGCCCCTGCAGCGCCCGTCGACCATCAGCAGATCCAGGCCAAAGTACTCGACGAAGTAGTGCACGTGTTCGTGGCGCAGACTGCAGCCGTAGAGGCTGTTGAGGATCGCGTGGCCCGTGCGATCGCCGATGCTGCAGGTGCGCCAGGCCTTGGGACCCTCGCCGAAGCAGGTCGACTAGTCCACGGGACAGCGCCGATTTCGTTAAGTGATTAATACATGTCGGTAACTTCGGGAACGGCTTCGTTTCGTTCAGTCCGACACGAATCTCTTATACGGAGTTTTGGTTCCGCTGCGTTTTCAATGGCGC
Source organism: Trichogramma evanescens (assembly GCA_902732785.1). Classification (NCBI taxonomy): domain Eukaryota; kingdom Metazoa; phylum Arthropoda; class Insecta; order Hymenoptera; family Trichogrammatidae; genus Trichogramma; species Trichogramma evanescens. Next base: position 53,684 of record CACVKI010139242.1, read on the forward strand.
ATGCGCAAAACATGCCAGATACAAACAATTTTCTTTCTTGATAAATATATAGTTATTTTTGATAATTTTGGCCTTTCCATTTCAAATTATCTATGAAAAATATCTTGTCCGACGAAAGGGCTAGCGCAATGAGATGGTCCGACGCGCTGAAACCCTTTGCCCTCAAGCATTATTGTTTTTTGATAAATACATACTTTTTTT
>CACVKI010139245.1:0-23241 GCA_902732785.1 Trichogramma evanescens
ATATGATATAGACCTACAAGCTGTACTAATAATGTCTTCTAACGCACGTTCGAGTTCACGTAGTTAACTAAGATTTCGATTCGATCTATACTAGTTACCGCCTATCGAAACATTCATGGAGAGGTTGGGTAAAAATTCTTATATATAGTAGTTCTTAAAATTAACTTGTCACTTGCGAGTTTTACTAAAAAAACCTTCGTTCGCCATCTATTGACGATTTATCAATATTAACGACATTGCAAGTTTTGCTATCCAATATAGTAATTTTTCGTATAAGAAATGGTTTTCTTTGCAATACTCATAGTAATATTTCTTAAAAAAATGATAAACAGTGTCATAATTAGAGATGGTACATCAGTTACTACAGAACATAGTAATTTTTATTATATATTATATCAAAACTTCTTATACATTTTTCTCAGTGTAGTGTATAGCGCATCGCAACAGTTCCGTCACTTCTGAGCCCGACGGCGACGGGGCAACGACTACGACGACGACGACGTAGATATCGAACTCTATACTAATTAGACGCGTCGCAATCGTCGACACGCGCGTAGCAGCAGAGGCTGTGTGCGTCTGCAGCAGCAGCACCCCTGTACTTATAATACGTACGTGAGCGTCGTCGTAGACACAACTGTGTATATAGGTATATCGTAAATACGTCGAATTGCCACCCATCCCGAGTAAAGCGCATATTAGAGATTGCCATGCCACGCGGTGCGTCTCTAACTAGATATGCGATGCAGCAGCAGCAGCGGTACAACATACACACACACAGATGGAGAGAGAGAGAGAAAGCTATAGAGCTTTGGAGCATGTGTACAGCAGCAGGCAAGATGGAGAGTAAAGTGTTCGCAAATCATTGCTCGTGCCACCCTCCCCGGTAGTTGCCGCATGCTGCTGCTGCTGGACCCCTGCACCAGCCGCTTACTACTGCTATAGCTCGTTGCAAGATCGCCTTATGTACCACTACTCTATATCTCTCCTATCCTTGTAGTACTTCTTGTCTAAAGATCAGTTTGCCGTGTGTTTCGTCGAGTAGGAAGATAGAGAGAGAGAGAGAGAGAGAGAGAACGAGGCAGGCAGGCTAGCGAGGTAGCCGAGTTACTGGTACACACATAGACACACACATGTTCGAGTGCACATGCAAGCAAGCCACACTCGGTGGAAGAGCATCTATTTACAGGAATGATCGAGTTACCGAAGGAGCTGTAGTACGCGCGCCGTCGTCTCTGCGCTGCTGCTGCTGCTGTCAGAGCTCTGTGCTGCAGGTTCGCACATCATGTGTGTGCGTACGTATTCGTATTCGCGTACGTACGTATTATAACTAAGTGTATTTGGGCCGATGCTGCTTTATGTATATTATAATAGCATAATTGAGAGCAACTGCGGCTACTGCATATACTCGCGCTTCTGCAGGCTGCAACTTGATTAAATTGAATCAGCGGCGAACGCGCGCACCTTCAAACGGATGCGCATTTTTGCGTGTTTACAGCGCTTTGACGTAAAGCTGAGACGTATTTTATGGACTATATATAGGCATGTTCGGCCAATTACGGATAAAAAAATCACCGCACGCGCGAGGATGATCGCGAAAAAATCCGGAAGACGACGGGGTTACCTATAGAAAGGAGGTTCGCCCAGTGCAATCGTTATCCTTCGCCAGTTATACAATCGAGTTACCGCGACTCTGCGGTCTGCGTGTATACAGAACAAAAACCTAATAAAAAAGTCCTATATATACTGCAGGCAGTGCGCCGAGCACTTAGGAAATGTTGATTACGCCCGAGAGTATATACGCGGAATAAGCTCGTAAAGCAAAAGCGATCCTCGAAAGCAGGGATGAAAAAGAAGAAGCAGGGGAAAAGAAGATATAGTGCATTGTCGACCCGCAAGCTCTACAGCTACCCCCCGGTTTAAGGGACGTTGCAAGACAGAGAGCTAGATATATATATATATATAGCAACGTACTGTACTGCACTGCAGCAACCAAGCGTTGTATTGTATAGATACTTGCAGCGAGAGGAGGAAGTAAGAAGAATTTAACGTCCGTCGTGTCCTCGTGCGCGCGGTTAAAGGGAAAAGAGAGTATCATCATTCGTAAGCCGAGCTCACTTTCTTTTACTTGACATCGATACAATGTTCGCTTGTGGATGGGGGGAGGATAGGGCAATGGTCACGGATTGCAATTGTCCTGAGTATCCGATGATAGCCGGTCTACAGATTGAACACACAGCTCTTTCTCTCTCTCTCTCTCTCTCTCTATGGGCGACTCCTCTTTTATGGACCCTTGACACCTCCGAAGCTTTTATTTTTATCTCTTCTCCGCGGTGCGGTGGCCGTCATCGTCGTCGTCGTCGTTTTCTTTCATTATCCCGAAAAACGGCAGCGCGCGCGCGCGCGCGAAAGGATCACGATCCTCTTTTGTATCGTTACCCTCTTTTCAATGCCCTCTTATTCGAACATTATCGCGCGGTTCCACCATATCTCTTAATCGCATACCCTCATTCGGACAGCTTTCGAGAGAAAAAAATTCTCCCATTAAATTCGAAAGGGGATTTTTCACACGCTCGCGCGAGCACAAACATCGCCGGCCGCCCCCCGCAAGATGAATAATATGAATAAGTTTCCGCAAACTATGCAGACCCTGCAGCAGCCGTCCGAGCTTGGGCGAGCTTTTTTTCTGACCTATCTTTGCGGTTTATAAAACTGCAGCACGAAAATAGTTCTCAGCTGGTTTTGCTAAATTTTTCAAACTCCACTACTCCGGTGTGTGCATGAGCTTCACATATTTCATCATCAACCTCGCCGTGCTCACGTACATGAGTAAATACCAACCTCGGTGCGATAAATTTTTAAATCCGCGCGCTTGGTTGCAGCTTACGAAGAAAAAAAAAGACGAAGTCTTAATTGTCCATTCGTGCGTGAGCCTTGGTGTAAAACTATAGCTCCAGCACGAAAAAAGTAAAAAAAAGGTTTTCTGGTATAGAATGTACGCACGTATAAAAAAGAGAGAGAGAGAGAGAGAGACGCGCCTCGCGTAAGTTCGACGCTTTTAGCTCCGCGAGAATCCCAGGAGAGATTCGAAGCAAATTTACTGGAAGCTCATCTCTCTTTCCTCTTTGGACTAAAATATCGTGCGCGCACACAAGCAGGCGCGCAGAGAGAAAAAGCACTGCTCTCTCGGCATCGCACGCGAGCTTTTCGTCCATCTTACACGAGACTTAGAGGTGGTACGGTATACGTACGCACATGCATGTATGCATGTACACGAATACACATCGCGAGGCTCTCTCGACTCAAGGCTTTTCGTAGTCTAGTCTAGTCTTCTCTCTTTCTCTTTCTCCGTAAGGCTCTCTCACTCTCTCGCGCGCGCGAGCTTGCACCCGTTTAATGTATGTAGATACGGCATCTCTCACTCACTCTCTCCCTCTCTCTCTCTCTCTCTCTCTCTCTCTCTCTCTCTCACGGTGTTGTTTCGTTCCGAAGTTTAATTGAAATTTCCGGAATTTCCCTTGGGCTCAAGATAACTGACTGATGCTTGTTTTAGCAACTTGAATATTTTATATTGTTTCTCATCCCTTTCTCGCCACCGCCGCCACCTTTGCCGCCCAAGTAAGTAGTAGCTAGGTAGTAGTCAGGCAAGCCAGAGCCAGAGCTCTTTATACTCGTACCTATATATACCATGAGCTTGCTGCTATCCGCAAGTTTCGCGTTGATGCTCACTATGCTCGTGCTTCTCTCTCTCTCGCACTGTTCATTTCGTCTGCAGCTAATTACTCTTTTACGCGTACTCTCTCTCTCTCTCTCTCTCTCGCGAAAGTTTCTTAGCTCCGAGCGAGCGAGTGAGTGAGTTGTGCACAACACACACATACACATACATATACACACGCGCTCGCGCAAGTACAGACAGACGGCAAAGGCCGAGCGCGTCATCAAAATTTATGATTATTTGCCCAATGATCCGCGTTAGCTGCTGCTACTACGTTAGAGTTTAAAATAGCGCAAGCTCGACAACGACTGTAAGAGCTTGCAGCACCAAGAGAGAGAGAGAGAGAGAGAGAGAGAGAGAGAGAGAGAGAGAGACATTTGTACCGGTTCGCTCGCTTAGTTAAAATTTAATATAATGTAGGAGCTCTGAGGATGAGAGGACGAGAGAACGAGTGCGCGCATAGTTGAGCACAGTCGTCGAGTAGAAAGAGGCTGCTGCTTGCGATGAGAAACGAAGTGCCTACATTTCTTCGCTCAATGACCCTGGCAGTTCTCTCTCTCTCTCTCTCTCTCTCCCTTCTCTGCCACTTCTGCCAACGATTTTTCCCTTTCATTTACTTCGCACTGTGAGAGAGAGAGAAATTTACGTCGGATGACGACGAAGACGATGGGACGATCTGGGTGAGGCTGCTGAGAGTGTACCCTTACTTATATATAAGTCCGAACCTTCATTATCGCCCCGGCTATCGATTAGGTCGATGCTGCTAGTGCTGCTGCAGCAGAAAAGTCGAAGAAAGAGCCAACGGTGCGGAGCTAAAGAGCACACGGAATTTAAAGTGATTTACCTCTGATTTATGTAGTTTTTATATATACGTATATCTCTCTCTGTACGCGCCGCGTGTATGTATATAAAACGAGGAAGAATAAAAGGGACACGATCCAAAGAAAAAAAAATTCGAGTAAAAAAAATTGTTCAAGTAAAATACGAAAAAAAAAACTTTGACAAACTTTGCTTGTGCGCACTCGCGGCGGTGGTGGTGGTGGTTATTCTTTTCGTATAAATTAAGGCGCCTTTAAGGAAAAAGTTTTTTGTCCCCATAACCCTGCTGCCGCCGCCGCCGCCGCTGAATCTAAGACTTTTATTATGAATACTCCATTCAAGCTAAAAAAATTATTACTCGTAGAGCTAGAGCTGCTGTGTGCGCCGCTGCTGCTGCTTTTTTTTTTACTTCTTTTTATACGCCGGGCGGCGGCGGCGGCAGCGGCTTAGCAAGAAAAAGCTTGTTCCACGCTGATTTTGCAAATGAATTTGGCCGATTTTTCGCTCAGATTAACGCACAAAACGTCACTTTCGCAATGTAATAGCAGGCAGTCGCGCGAGGCGAACAGGCAGGCAGGCAGGTGTATATTTTATAATAAATAATTAAGCGTTTGCTCGGCTGCTACTGCGTGCGGTGTTGTGTACTATATAGTCGCGTGCGCAAGCTTCTAAGAGGGAGAGAACGTTTATCCACTTATGCGTGTATTTTACGGAAAAGGGCGAAGGAAGGAAGGAAAAAAAATTCAAGATGATAAGATTCATCTACAAAGTCATATCGTCATCTCGGTACGGCAGTGCTGAGTTATATAATACATGTATAAGAAAATGCAAATGTGTGTTGGCCGCGTCGGGCTACCCTATATATGTTAAGGCTAGTCTTCGAAAGTCTTCATTATACTCGAGGAGCGATAGCATCTCCCACGCACCCACTCGAGTACATAATACCCATGAATCAGAGAAAATCAATTTATTCATCACATGAATAAGGTACTTCGTCACTTTTCGGGAAATGAATATGTTCCTGCGTCCATTTGTTTCGCAAGAATTAGGTGTTATATATACAATGGCCTTATCTCCATTACAGCTGCACGACTAATAACTTACACCACTCAAACGAGCTTCGAGTTCTCGCGCGCGCGCGAACACAGAAAAGCGTAAGCTCCTTTTTACGGCGGGCACCTTTTTAAGCCTTTAATCTTTTGCTGATTGTAGCGTGAGCTGTACATAAAAGAAAACACGTTAGTAGTACAGAAAAAAAGAGCAGCAGCTGAAAAGAAAAAAGTAGAACAAACACGCGGGGCTTTTTTTTCACAGTGTGTTGTTATATATCTGTAATGCTTGTTGTTTTCCTGCGCGCTTTTACAAATACAACGTCATTACGGCATCGATTTCCTTTTTTCCATCTTTTCTTTTTTTTTCATTCGTTCGACAACATATATAACAAGGACGACTCGCGGAGCGCGTAAAAAATTTCATACACGCCCGCGTGTATATAAAAAGCTCGAAACGAAACAATACAAAAAAAAGGAAGAAGAAGGAAGAAAGTAGCTGCAGAAGGAAAAAAAAGGAAAGAAAAATTATAGTGTCGCGCGATATTCGCAGTGCGTAAAATTTACGAGAGCTTCAGCCGTAAAGTCGGGGAGAGAGAGCTGCAGTACGCGTGTGCTGCAGCAGCAGCAGCAGCCAGTGCACGCGCGTATAATCTAAATTTGTGAGCGAGCGAGCCATCCCCGGCAGAGCTTCCAGCAGCTCGCACCCGGGTTTATACTCGCGAGGTGTTTTTAAGTTCTTTTGATCCGTCGCGTAAATAAGCTCGACACGCGGGGCGAGTGGCAGCGAGAACGAACGAACTTTTTCAGCGCGCGAAGGTTTATATTTTTGACGCGCGCGCGCGCCCGGCTGTTCGTTCGAATTTTTTTCTTTTCTTTTTTTTTTTGTTTACTTTAATTTTTCGGCCTCGGGGCTTTCATCATTTCCGTATCTGTGTATGGGCAGATGTATGTTATTTTTTAACGTTTATAGCCGGGTACGACGATAACTTTAGTTACCTGAGTAGAATGAGAGAAGAGCTGCTTTTCGTTTTATTTCAGAAAAAAAAATCCAGGCAGACGGATATTCAAGTATAAAAATGAAAATTTAAATAATATTGATTCTTCGCACTGGATTAAAATTGGCAGGCAGGCAGTACGTGTGACGTACACATCATCAACAAGTGTGTCATTTTATACAAAATAAACAATCGAAACCGGATGAATTCGAAGCCCACAATGTTAATCAAACGCGTCGCGCGAATCAGCGCACGCGATTAAATAAGCTCTCCACCGTGGGAATATTTCTTGCTGCACGCGTCATGCAAAATCAACTCCATTTGCGCAAACGAGTACGGACGCGAAACACAAAGGAGTCGAAAGGATTCGGACCGGGATAATTAAATGAATATAATCCAGCTGTTTTATGATTATTCGTGACGATTCGTGTGCATGAGATCCGAGTACGCAAATTAGTTGCAAAATGGTTTTTGCGTTCCGAGTCTCATGTTGGCCGCTTTGTAACTTGGTTTATTGACAACATTAAAATTATAAAACATCGTACAATGCACGCTTATAAAACATATAGAAAAATGAGAAAAATACCATACGGTACAACTAATAATTTCTATTTGTTATGAACATTGCGTATTATGCATCTTAATAATACGAAGAAATATATTATTAAATGATTTTAATACCTAAATAATTTCAATTTGAATGAATTGAAAACCGCGATTTCAACATCTAAAGTCATATACTTTCAAATAATCACGTCGAAAAAGAAAATTTTACGTAAATAATGTTACGTTTACTCGGAAATGTCACATTTGGCGGGTAAAATAATCAAAATTGGTTACCATTACGAATCTTCTTCTCGCCGAATTTTAAATTCCAGTAGTTCTTTCGTGAGTTTTACTGTTTCCCTCGATAAATTCCTAAAATTCAGTCGTATCATAATTATAAATCCTTTATAAAGGAGTCGAATATTTTTTGTAGAAGTTCGTCACCGTACTTTGCGTTCAAATCGTTATAATCAGCGTCCTCCCAACAATTTGATTTCACGTGCTCATCCAAATGATATTTGGACGATAGCATGCCGTAGCACCGAGGGTCTTGATAATAATTTTGGGTTTGGCTGTAACTGGGCTCCATCGCACTTATATTTCGCCTCGCTGGCTTATCCTCGATTTCGTAATTCTTCAGATTATGCGACTCGCCATTGAAGTGCGTGTCTGGTGTGTTTTTATTTACGCTGTTAGAAAATCGATTGTATACGAACTCGTTAAGAGCATCGATATGATTGTTCTTGTATCGCACGTTCTGACGATAATCGTGGATCTGTAAAGGAAACGTTACACATGACTCTCTATAAACGTTAGAAACGATCGACAAAACAAAACAAAACAATCTTAATTACGTACATAATCAACGATGCGAAAAACGTTGTCACGGTAGTACTTCTTCAAATTCTTCATTTTTCTTCTCGACGCTAATTGTTCCGCTTCGGATATAAAATATAATTAAGTGATAAAAACTAGCGATGCGTATATCACCGTTAATCACTTGATATAAAACATATAACAAGAATCAATAAAGCGAGCGAGAGAAAAAAATGTATCGCGCACACCTCTGGCGCTAATACACGAAACGTAACGTATACAAGCGAAGAATGTAAACACACTGTGTATAATAACCACCGCTGATATTAGACAAATACAAGCTCGGAGCTATATCGCGCGCTGGGCTCGCTACTACTACTACCACTGCTGCTGCTGCTATTAGGCGAGGAGCGCCACTACTGCTGCTGCTTCCTAATGATACATGTACAAATTTACACCTGTAAACGCCCGAGCGCTTAATTGCCATTGTTATAGCTGTATACGTACACGAGAGCCGCGATACAAGTGTGCGCGTGTGTGTATATAGCTTTGTGTCTAAGCCCGAAAGATAATATCTAACAATTTATGCGCTCATTAGAGGTATGTGTGTACTGTTAGAGGTATATATATACGTAGTCTCGCGCGCGCGATACATGTATAGGGTACTGTATGCAATGCAGTATATACAGTGGTCACCCGCGAGCGAAACAATGAGTGATGCGCCCCGCGCCGGGTCGAGGAAAAGGAAACGACGCTGGTGTGCGATTCAACGAGCTTGAACGCGCGCGCGCGGTATTATCGTGCGGCTAAATGGCTGCGCGCATATAACCCATATTCTTTTTAAAAGAGAGAAAAAAAGTAGGTCGTATCTTTATGTATGGGGTTTATAAAAATTGCGGTGCTATGGTGATGCATTCGTGGTCGAGTCGCAGCACACACGTACTCAGCTTATACAGCTATCCAATATACATGGAGCATAGATAGATGTATATTTAGCAGAGAGAGAGAGAGAGAGAGAGACGCTGGCCAAGAGAGCTTGCCTTTTGAAAAGCCGATATCGCAGCTTGCTAATACGCGCGTATGCCTTTGGCGCCCACCGAACAATTCCCGAACAGCCATCGGATCTCTGTTGCTGCTCTTCCTCCTACGTAAACGCGTACATATACGTGTATGCGTTATATAGTGCAGCAAGTATAATCTATAGCTTCGTATGTGTGTGCGTGTGTGTATTATCCAATGGTTCAAGCTCTGCTGCTACGGCTGCTGCCGCGTTTACGATGATAAATTATGAGCAAAAGTTTCGAGCTTGGAAAATAGCCACTGCTACTACTACTAGCCCTTCGCAGACTATATAGCCCATTACATGCTGTCCATAATATGTATATCGGGGCGTTATATAGGACAATAACTGCGGCGCGCCCGAATGAGGATATCTGCTGCCGCTGCGAGAAAAGTATATGGAGCTCCTCTTCACGTCATTATCTCTCCGAATAATATCCATGCATCATAGTATCGTATCCTCCCAAGTGGGAGATCGCTTTATATATATATATCGTTCTCTATAAACCGAGCTCTTTGTAATAACTTTATCAAGTGTGATACGTATTACAATTATTCATATTCGCAGTTCTCGAGCTTTAATATATTCGAATTATCATTTATGTACATGCTGCGATGCTCAAAATCTGCGAGCTATTGGAGAAATTGATCGATGCTTAATGGAGTGTAGGTTTCGCTCGCTATATATAAACTACTACTGCTCTACTATATCTCGATACTAATCGATCGAATAATAACTGCTGCACGCGGGCAACTTTGCGCGCACAAAAAAATGGGGTACATGTCGCGCGGTTATATAGCGTAGTTTGATGGTATGAATAATAAACGGACGTGGCCCCGCCGACCGAATGATCGATCATCTTCGAGTTGACTGATTGTCTCTTGGTACGATCGTGGCGAGCAATTGATATCAATTCGGGAAAAAGTTACGAGGAAAATATAAAGCTCTATGCTGCTGCATAAGTCAAACTGGCCTGCCGGAAAATTCCGCTGCAGCTGCGGAATATACTCGGCTCGCTGAAAATTTAAATCTCGACTATATATGATATAGAAACGGCTGCTGCTGCTATATCGCGCGCCATGAGCTCGAGACAGGGACAAAAAGAGAGAGAGAGAGAGAGAGAGAGAGATATACGTATACGCCGTAAGACCAGTGTCAGACTGTCAGAAGCAGGCTTAACGGAGAGAAGCCGAGTGTCGCCCCGTCGACGTCGTCGTGCGCGCGCGCTAGACGTGCGAGAGCGAGATAGCAGCCGGCTCGGCACGACGCGGCGCGCGCGATGTAATATAGAGTTTCGTAGCTCGGGTACTAGGGTACTCTCGGTCCCTTTTGACTCTCTCTCTCTCTCACGGGCTGAAAATCACATTCATCTTTTGCATAAATAACAGCTCTCCAAGGCGGCTTGGCTGCTGCCGCCGCCGCCGTTGCTTCACGAGAGAAGAGAGTACTTGGCTTTAATTCGCTCGTGCGCCGCGCGCACGGCTGACCTTATTTTTACACGTACTACTACTTGGCGGCCCCTCCACCCGTACCGACGACGACGACGACCACGATGACGACGACACGTGCTATAGGCTAGGCTAGGCTAGGCTAGGCGCTCTCGCTGTTACACGATAGTGCTCTTCTCGTGCTGAACAGCTCGAAAAACGAAATAGCAGATAGCAGCTAGCTGTATCACTAGCTGTTGCCTATTCACAGAGGCCGCGTGGCGTAGTTGTCTGGGATATTTTTTGCCGCTCGAGAAAGACGCCGTCGTCGTCGTCGTCGTCGCAGCGCACAAGGATTAAATTAGCTTAGCAGCCGCTGCAGCGTGTTAATTGCTTTTTGTATATAACACAAGAGAGAGAGAGCCCATCCTGCGGACGCTCGAGCTACACCAGCTATCATCTTCTTGTATATAATACTGGGGGTTGTGTATAACGTCTGTTGGTGTACTGCGGTTGAAAAGAATCGAAGCCGAGATATATCCTGGTACATATATACCTGCTCTCTTCTTTGCCAAGGGAATAATGTTGATGGCTAGTCACCGAGCAATATCCTCCGAAGTATATTGAATTAGCTCGGGACAGAGCTAGAGCTAGAGAGAGACGCTAATGGATTTAGCCGCACGAGAGATATAGAATGAGAGAGAGAGAGAGAATACAAACTAGTGCAAACTAGCCGAAGGCGGCGATCGACCTGCTGTCGGCGACGACGACGACGACGACGACGCAAGTATAGCAGTACTAGTAGTAGTATTATATACACACTACAACACAAAGCGGATAAATAAAGCAAACTTTTCCGAGTGACTTGTCCGCCGTTGAATTTCCTGCCGTTGCTGTGCTGTTGCTGTCAAGGAGAGAGAGAGGAAAGGAGGATGACCCCTTGGAACAGATCAGGGAAGTGCAGTAAGAAACTAGGCTGCGAGCAGCGTCCAAGTTTTCTCTCAGCGCGGAGCTCAGTGTTGTTCCCCCCTCGCAGCGGAAGATATAGACTCGGGAAGCAGTGCCGAGCTGTCGGTATATTACATTTTTTACTCCGTGTATGCAGCGTGCCCGGCTGATGCAGTACAGCTGCACGGATTTATCATTCTTATCTCGGCTCTCGGCGTTACATTATGAACTCGAATCTCGAGCATCAAAGTGTCTCGCTGTTCTTTTTCCTTTCTTTCGCACCTACGGATTTTTTAATAAAAAAATTGTAATAATGACGAAGAATCGATAAACTTCATTATTTTTTCAACTCGAGAACATCGAAATGATATTAACGTTTTATATAATATAATGAAAGACACCTCGTGTTATATCTCTCTCGAGTACGATCGGTGCAGAGAAGACCTATAAATAAATATAATAATACGGGTCGACTCGCGCAGTTTATCACGAGGAAAATTTTTTGCTCCGCACTGCGCGAACCCTTCCAACGCAACATACGATATATTATCCACGAATTTATATATGTACGCCCGACCGAAATATTCGTTGACAATTATTTCGTCAACCGCAAGTATGGTAATGTATATACCTACTGCGCGCAAGCGACGTGGATAGTACCCCACCCGGTCTGCTGTGCAAGTGCCGATATAATCACCTCGACGATCATCGTTCGAATTTATCGCGCTGCGCGATACGTATATATAGTGTGCTCTGCTCTCCTCCTCCTCCTCACCCATTATATTTTGTGTGTGCTTAAAATATATATACACAGATACCTCGCATTTTTGCATCTCGCTCGCGTCGTGTGACTTTACGGGCGCGAAGTATTGAAAAATAAATTATATCGGAAAGTGCTGCTGCTGCGCTTACCCCAACTTGTCACATTTTTTGCGCGCACTTCAATGGATAATGAGGGTGCGGGTACACTGCTTGATACATATATTTTATGTATTATTATTGCGCGCGATCGAAGGCGCGTAAAATACTGCTGCCAATGATCGCGCGACGGCCTGTTTAATTATGTATGTCTCCTTGACTCGCGATCGCAGCGCAGCAAGCGCAAATGAAAGTTCACTGAGCTACTAGTGACTATTTTTGTACATCGCGGCACTCGAATATTCATGCAACACAGTTTCACGAGAGAGAAAGAGAGAAAGAATCGAGAGTTCATTATACCCATTCATACATGTAAAGATATACATAGCGTTTATTACTTGATTATAATTAATGAGTCAATGATATATCACTCTTGATACTTATTACATCTTTTTTTTTTGTTTCGACTTGTGTTACAGGTGACTGGGATCGTCGGCAGAGCCGACGTGCTCGCCTGCGTCTTCTTCTTGTTGTCTTTCCTCGCTTATCACGGGTAAGTGCACGAGATCCAATGTCTCTATACTTTATTGCACACGTATACATAGATACCAGGCATTATTGCCTTCTAAAGCGCAGTGTCGTGCATACAACTGCCCTGCTGCTTTTATGACAATGACGAATGCTTGGATAAATCGATATCATGCTCGTTCGCTAGCTCTGCAGCCCGAGTCGCATATTTAATTAATACGCGGGACTATGTGTATGACGTTTCCGCTTCTTTTTTCGTGCTTCGTGTACGTATACTGCAATTTTTTGTTTCGTCGACGACATGAACTCGCGCGGCTGGGTATATATACGAAATGAAAGGAAGTAACTAATAATCATCGAAAAATAGAGAGACAAAAACGTTAAGCCGGGTATATGTACGAAGGGAATGAGAAAGAAGGAGAGAAAGAGAGAAACAAAATAAGCGCTTCCTTCTCGCTTGGGTTTTTATGCCGGGTAATGGGTGTAATACATACACCTACACATTTCTACTGTCGAAAAATGACTCGAGTTGTATGTCTCTCTAACGCGCACGCGTACAGAATTCGCACGCATTATATCAAGCTCTCCACGAATGGTATACAGCAACAGCACAAGAGGAGAAAAGCGAATTTACCCGTGTCGCAAGCTAGTGTGTGTGTGTATAAGTGCGCGTCTCTGTGTGTATATATACGTGCAGTGCACGCGAGGATTGGCGTGCTTGCGCTTGCGAGCTTTTAAATGATGAATGGTCGTGTTGCCTCGCTCGCGATGCCGCTGCCTGACCTATATTTGCTTAAGCATAGAGAGAGATAGAGATAGCTGCGAAATTTAGCGTGATATACGCGCGCCCCACGTTGTACAAGCAAAAAAAAGGGCGAAAAACTGCAGTCGGAAAGAGCCGAGATACGAAGGGAGAAGAGCGTCAACATTTGGGTATCATTGATAACGCATTAGTTTTTCGTGTTTTTTAATGATCGTTGGGTGTACACTCGAGCGTACTGCCACGCTACCCCAAATTGTGTGTAACTTTACATTCTCGCAGCTCGCCCATTCGGATCTCTTTGCAAGCTCGCACACACATACACACTTGCATACCTATCCGTGTATACTTGATTCAGCTTTAATTAACAACGCGAGGCGTGCGGGGCGTCGCGAGCGAGCTTCCGACCGAGAGCGAGCTAACGACGAAAAAGAGAGCGAAGAGAGAGAGAGAGAGCAGAAGAGAGGAAGCGGAAGATAGATATGCACACGTCTAACGATGCATTATGCATGAATGCACGTGCTCAATAAGTCAGAACGCGCGCCGCGTATCATATATACGTATATAGCACGCAGCAGCAGTAGCAGTAGCGACAGCAGAGCGAGCAGCTGAGAAGCGCAGATTTTTTTTTGTCCATATCCCGGCGTGGCAGCATCAGCAGCCCACAGGGGCGGCGGGAGCACGAAAAAATGAGCCTCAAAGTGGCGAGTCTCTGTGTGTGTGTATGTGTAGTGTGCGGCATCAGGCACGCGCGATCCGCACTCGGCAATTTCACGTGAGCCATGCATAAAAGCAGTGAAAAGTTCTCTCGCTCTCGCTCTCTGACCATGATGCGCCGAGCGCAAGCTCTCGTGCATCAGTAGCAGCAGCAGCAGTCTCGCAAGCTCGCTTGTTAAAACGCGCTTACCGCACTACTAGATTGCGAGCTATAACCAAATGGCCGAGAGGGAGAAGAAACGCGTGATTCTTTTTTTTTTTGGTGGTGCCTGAGCTTTTGGGCGTGCAGGCACTAGCGAAACTCGTGACGCGTGTGCATAAAGAGAGAGTGGCGGGCGGGATATAATCATCGATTCTAGGCTCGCGAGCACGATCAACATAGCACGTAGGGGTTACTGTATGTTATAACACTCGAGAGCAGCAGCACGAGCCGCGCAGCCGACCCGAGCCCGCGCGGTGGCATCGCGCTGGAAGCCGCGTCGAGCATTTGTGTGACGGAAATTTATATATTCACGGGGCAGTGAGCGAAAATAACCGATAGGTATACATAAGATCATAGCGCCTAGTGGCTGCTATACCGCTGCTGCTGCTTTTTCAAGCATAAAAAAAGCGATCCGCGCGCTGGGTTATATAAGTGCCACGTGCGTATATTCTCTATATCCAGCGGAGGAGGAGGACGAGGAGGCGTCGCAGCGCGCGCGGGACTCCACGGTGCGTGAAGAGAGATAAACTACTAGCTGCACCTTAGGAAAGAGAGAGAGAGACCAAGAGCTTTGCTCGCCGCTGTCTCGTGCTACCCATTGGCTCGTGCAGAGGTGGCGGTATCCTATATACCTCTTATCTCTTTTGCGCGCTGTACACACACAGTCTCACGCGAGCTCAAACTTTGGCCATTTGTCTCCAGCTGCTATACGGTGTTTCGCCACTGCACCACGCGTCTTTCCGTCTTTGAATTACGCGAGAGAGATGCATCTCTTTGGCGATGGGTTTGCTTGCACTGTTTAAGCTGTATTATCCGTATAATCGGCTATTAATATCATATAAATCTGGCAGCTACGTCTACTATCAAAATACTTAAAATTTTTATGTAAAATCAGAGGTTAAAATTAAAGTAACTGATACTGACGTTTTTTAAGGTACTTTTGCATCGTCGTTAAAAATTAATATATCGGTTATTATTTTCCACATGCAATGCGAATGCGATCAAAAGAATTATTTTTAAAGTAATGATGATCAAAAAAGATTTGATATTATGCTTAAATTTTTAGATATTAAATTATTAGTTTAATACTGATTTACTTTTTGGGTTAATATCTCGAAAAGCTTAAGAAAATTCAATCATAATTTAAGGCAGACCTCAGCACTAGATGGCGAGAACCTATCTCTGCATATATGTAAGTGTCAAAGTAAAAATTAAATTGTATGAATCAACGCACGGTTAAAAAAAAAGAATAACATTTAAGTTCACTGTATAACGATTGTGCATTACGTAAGGTCGCTCGAGAAATCTCTTACATTAATTATTTAACGGTTTCAATAAATTTGGACCAGTTTTCAACTACTATGAATAAGCGTTGATACTACTTTAAGCCTCTACCACTAGATGGCGAGTATACCTTTATTTTTAAATCTGTAATTGAAAAAGTAAACGTAGTTGTATAAGTTAAAGCATGATTTGACCTCAGCTCCAAGGATGTTTTCATGTTTCACTAATAAATGAATGAAACTCACGTTCAATTGATATAGAATCTCTATATAGAATGAATGACACTCACTTGCAGTACTGTCTTCCGGCAAAGACTCGTCTCGGGCTCGGATCAAGGAAGGAACACGTGAATTTATTCTCGAGAGCTCGATTACCTTACCTTATTTATAAACAATATGATTATAAACGATTTTTGCTTATTTCTTCGAATACAGTGATCATGTTTATAATTAAAACAAATAAGTTTGAATGTTGTCTTTCTCGATGAAATAAGCTAACATACGAACAGATAAATTTTATCCATTCGATGTCCGTGGCACTAAATAGAAGGATCTATCTTTTAATTCAGAAACTAAAATGAATAAAAGTGAGAGGAAACCCGAGGAAGTTGTCTCGAAAAATAATTTAATTGAACACAATACTATTGTT
This sequence comes from Trichogramma evanescens, assembly GCA_902732785.1. NCBI lineage: Eukaryota > Metazoa > Arthropoda > Insecta > Hymenoptera > Trichogrammatidae > Trichogramma > Trichogramma evanescens. The sequence continues at coordinate 16,373 of CACVKI010139245.1, forward strand.
TCGGACGACAAACAAAACATTGGTAATATTTGCCAGGAGTCATTTACGCTTGAATCAAGCATGATAACACACCGAGACACAATTCACAGTGAACAAAAAATTTACTCGTGCGACAAGTGCGAAAAAAAATTCGAGTTCCGAAATCATTTGAGTAGACACCAAATATTAGAACACAGAGGTCGCCAAGATTTTTCATGCAACCAGTGCGAGAAGAAATTTGTGAAAAAATCGAGTTTGTGCACGCACCAAAAATTGGTACACAAAGATCGCGAAGATTACTCGTGCAACAAGTGCGAGAGAAAATTTGAAAATAAGTCAACTTTACTCAAGCATAAAAAAATATTCCACGAAGTTTTCAAAGATTACTTATGTGAACAGTGCGCAAAAAGATTTGGAAATAAACAGAATTTGCTCAGACACGTAAAAACAGTCCATGAAGGTCACGAAGATTTTGCTTGTGACAAGTGTGAGGAGAAATTTAGAAATAAATCGCATTTGTTGTTCCATCAAAAGATAGAACATAAACATCGAGCACACGATAAACTTGAGCGGAAATTAGATTACATATGTGAAAAGTTCGAGAGAAAATGTGGAAATAAATCAGATTTGTTGGAGCACTTAAGGACAGTCCACGAAGGTCGCAAAAATTTCGCATGTGACAAGTGCGAGAAGAAATTTGGACAAATATCGGATTTGTTTCGTCACCAAAAGACAGTGCATGAAGGTCGGAAAGATTTCGCTTGCGACAGGTGCGAGCTAAAATTCGGACAAAAATCCGATGTCTTCAAGCATCAAAGGATAGTTCACGACCATTGCAAGGATTTCGCATGTGACAAATGTGAGCAGAAATTTGGATACAAACGCAGTTTGCTTACACACCAAAAGACTGTTCACGAAGGGCGCAAAGAGACATGCAAGAAGTGCGAAAAGAAATTTGGGCGAAAATCGAGCTTGCTTATGCATATGAAAACTGTTCACGAAGGTCGGAAAGACTACACATGCGATAAGTGCGAGAAGAAATTTGGAAGAAAATCGCTTTTGTTCTTACACCAAAAGAGAGTCCATGAAGATCGAAATAATTTCGCATGTGAGAAATGCGAAAAGAAATTTGGATTTCAAAGCTATTTGATAAAACACCAAAAAATTGTCCACGAAAATTGCCGAGATTTCGCATGTGACAAATGCGAGCAGAAATTTGGAGAAAAATCAAAGTTGACGAATCACCAAAAGATAGTTCATGAAGGTCGTAGGGATTTTGCATGCGACATGTGCGAGAAAAAATTTGGAGTGAAATCAAAGTTGAATAGACACCAAAATCTAGTTCACGAAGGTCGTAAAGATTTTGCATGTGACAGGTGCGAAAAGAAATTTGGACAAAAATCGAAATTGATTCGATACAAAAAGACAGTACACGAAGGTCAAAAAGATTACCTATGTAACAATTGTGAGAGGAAATTTGGACAAAAAGTGCATTTGCTCAAACATCAAAGAATAGTTCATGAAGATTACAAAAATTACTCATGCGAAAAATGCGAGAAGAAATTTTGGAGTAAATCTGAGTTGTTCCTGCATCAAACGACAGTCCATGAAGGTCGTAAGGAATTTGCATGCGACAGGTGCGTGAATAAATTTGGACAAAAAGGGCATTTGCTCCAACACCAAAAAACAGTCCATGAAGGTTTTAAAGATTATGCGTGTGATAATTGCGAAAAAAAGTTTGGACATAAATCGCATTTGATTTCTCACCAAAAGATAGTCCACGAAGGTCGCAAAGATTATGCATGTGACAGGTGCGAGAAGAAGTTTGGGCACAAATGGCATTTGATCAAACACCAAAAGACAGTCCATGACAACACATCGAGATACAATTCACAATGAACAGAACGATTATACTTGTGACAAGTGCGAAGAGAAATTTGGATACAAATCGAGCTTGTTTGTGCACGTAAAAACAGTTCACGAAGATCGTGAAGATTTTGCTTTCGACAAATGCGAGATGAAGTGATGATTAACAATTGTAATATAAACTCCTGTACATATATTTTTTTCATTACAAATTACTACAAAATTAGCAAAAGATTTCGTTATTGATTTATCCTTTTCTCGAATTATCAATCCAAAATTTTAAATGGAAGATCTTCGAATGCCGTGAGCGGCAAATGAAAGTCTGCACGGGCATGCCACTTTTTCTAATCCGCCACCTCTCGCAAATGCACAAAAGGATATATTTTATAATGTACTATTTTGCTCGTGCCAAGGGTTGAAACAAGAGAAAGGGCATCTATATATTTAAATTCAGAGGCGCGCGTTATGGCGATTAATTTGAAACGAGGCGCCGATGGCCCGTGCAGCTATATAACACATAATAGCGCCACACCGCGAGGCCTGTGCGCGTATTTATCTATATACGCTCGTTCGCGACACGAATGTTCCATTTGGTAGATTAAACCTATGTATACTATACATACATAGATTGAAAAGGATCGAGCAGTGCGCGCGAATCGAATTAAATCCGTAATCGCCGAACTCGCGCGCGTTGGCTACTAGCTGCTGGCTGTGTATATATATGTTCCCTTATTTATAAACGTTCGCGCGCATACAGATACACTTTCACGCGGCGCGTTATATAAAGCCGGGGATAATTGATCAAATTTTTCGCGCCCCGCGCGCTATGCGTCTATTGCGTTGGTGCACGTACGTAGTGGGATATATATTTGTGCCATGCACGATGTATGTGTACGTGAGTTTATATTATGTGATTATCTAATCAAGAAGATAGAGAGAGAGAATAAAATAATAATATAAATTGTATGAAACGCGCGTGAATTGAGAAGAAACAAGCGTATAATCATCGTTTCAGGTTCAACACTCTATAGTTAGATTTCGGTCAAAGAATAAGCTTCTATGATGCAAAATAGCTATTAGAACTGAATATGTAACAAGTGTTACGTTTTTTGCTACAGCCGTATCATACCCCGCATTTTTTGTTCTAATTGATGATTAAATTTTGATAATATAAATTCTTGAAAATTAGCATTTAGGCATACTTTGTTCTTTAAGTCCACTGAATTAATTTTGAGTGATTTCTTTGTAGAATGGTCTTCGGGAACTATTGGATAATTTTTACACAGAAATTATTTTGACTTATGCTATTTTTCTAACGTTGCCACTTGCAGATTTATAAATAAAGGTACTCGCCATCTAGCGGCGGAAGCTTAAAGTTGTTACATCGTATTTGAAACGATTAAAATGTTTCTCTCGGGTCATTTGAAATTCGTTCAATATATTTCAAAATATGAACACATTCAAAAAATTTTCAAGCCGCTATTGTTTGGTCATTAGGTCAGTTTTTTTTTACCAGTTGAACCGTGGTGGGCGCACAATGATCACTATTCAATTATTTTCATCAGTTTTCAAGAAAAAATCCCGATCCGCGAGGATTCAATTAATTTATATCATCTCCTCCGAGAACAGTTAATAATTGTAGCAATTTTTCAATCGAATTTTTATCATTGAATGTTTGGTTTTTTCGTTGCAGGCAGCAAACTGCGTACGTGTGGAGCAGCATCGGCTTCGGGGCACTGTCGATGCTCGCCAAAGAGACCGGCGTCACCGTGCTGTCGCTCAATCTTCTTTACGACCTGTGTCGCTCTTGGCATTCCGTGAAAAAGTGAGTATCCCATCGGATCCACACAAAGATTGAATTGAAAATAATGATGTTAAAAATTTACCGATAAAAAAAGCATATAGTGATCATCGTCTTGCGTTTATGGTTACAGGTCTATTTTCGAGGCTAAATGGAACGACGAGTCGCGCCTGTTTACACGGAGGGCTGCCACTTTGTTGGTTTCGGTAAGTCGATGTGCTGCAGAACGCACATACATCTATATCATACTCACACACAGACACGCGTTCCAACCCCCGTTGAACACATGTATAATTACATTTAGACACACGTACGGCGCGCGTCCTGATCCCCCGCAGCGATACAGACCTATATATTGGGTTAAATACCCGCAAACATATGTGAATACTCGACGTATAAATGAAGCCGTACGCGCGCGCCGCTGCTGTCTCTATATATATATTCAATACCCACCCCCGCACCCGCTTTATATTATGTATAGTACGTATACGTACGCGTCGATCGATCATCAGCCGCGGCTGAAATCAGTCGAGTATATTTATTATCGCGAGCGACGCCTGCGTGATTATTCCATATACTTTTTTTTCTTTGCCTCCATCGCAAAGAGACGTACGCGAGTGATCCTATTAGGGCCTGTCCGATCGAATCCGCCGGAGCTTTTTTTTGCGCTTGCGGACCGTATAAGTGGTGAAAGACTACTGTATTATATGGCTCGACGCGGGGGCGAGTTGAAATTTACAACTCTGCACGCGAGCTGTAAAGAGAGCGACAGCGGGAGAGGAAAACAATTCGACGAGATAATTGTATAAAGTGTTGAAAAAACTTTGATTAAAAAAAAAATAGTGTAAGCCCGGGATGAACGCGCGAGTTTTAAATAACAAAAACAAAAAAGAAAAAAATTGAATGAAAAAACAAACGAGCGAAAAAGCAACAAGAACGAAATCTCGGGTTTTGTATACTTTCTCGCATCTCTGTCTCTCTTTCTCTCTATTACTTATTTTCCTTTTTGTTTTGTACAAGCTCTCGCGCGTGCGCCAGTGCGTGCGCGTAGATGCAAATAATGCTGGGGTCAATAAATCCCATTTACGCGCCGGAAATGCTGCGCTGCACGCGTACGTATACAGGATTCGCCATCGTACGCACCTAGCACTATGTGGCCAAAGTTCTGACAGGCGTGTGTGCCATCGATGCATTGCTGGATTATTATACAAATTGATAAAATTTTAAAAGCTAGGTGTATCGGTCTAAATTTGCTTTTTTTATTCAATTTTGTTTTTTATTTTTCGATAGAGCGCGAACATTTTCGTATGCAAAATCAATTTTTTCACTGCACGTGATTGTAGATAAAAATTGTGATTCGCCAATTTCAAGCGCGAAATGTATGCAAATTGTATTTTGAACAAAATATTTTACGGACAATAAACTTTTTAGTTCAACGAATAAGCGAGTGGTGTGAATCTTCTTTTTTTTTTAGAATAAACATACACGCAAGCGCAAGAACACATTTATTTTTTTCATTACTTAAACGGCCTCGATACGGACAATTTGCACTCGGCTGCAGCAGATAATCGTGCATTAAATTTCATTTATTATAATACGCGTGCACGATAGAGCTTATGCTCATTGAGGCGGCACAAAGGACCTCGTGTGCGGATCTCGCAGCTAAAAGGCTACACGCGAACTCTCGCCCGATCCCTGAATAATTCTCGCGGCAAGATTCGGCTTCGCAACGTAATATGTAATATGCCACGGCGTACAGTGCGCACTAATTCACACACGCGTACACGTATATCCGCGGAACAAGAGGCTAATTACCGCGATATTATTGCATTATCTGCTCGAAAAGGGAGGCTTGTTGATACAACATGTCGGTTGAATTATTAGTGAACGCTAGCGTTTGTACATGTTGAAATTATTTAATAACGGGCATTGTAATTAAACAATTAGTCGGCATATTTTTCTTACTGTAAGAAAGAAAACTTATGTATATTAACGCTCGGTATCGATAGTTGAAGTTTTTGTAGGTTTATTTTTAAAAAATTATTAACGTTTCGCCGTTTATATACAGTCCAATTGGAAAATATACGTGTAAATATCTTCTACGACGCATACAACTCAGCTCAGGCAATTCAATATTTCAAAAAAAAAATTGCATGCGGTTTTTTGGTGAAGTTTCGTTCAAGTTTTACTTCTAGCGGATGCTTATTACACAGCCGTGCTTATCCATTTTGAAAACGAGTTATGATTTTGTCGTAAAATGTAATGTACCAAAATTCACTGTAGTCCAGGCGTTATATTGAATCAGGAGCTTTTTTATTCCATCAACAGTTGGAGTACTGTAAACTCGTAAGCGATAAAACGACTTCCCGATTAGCATATAAGACATCTTGCTCGATGAAAAAGGGATGTGTTATTGATCACACATCCATAATTGAACATTGGTGACCAAACGATCATGCTGCGACTGTTATCGGCATCGCCTTGAAGCGGTGTAGGCACCAAATCTTTCTTATTTTATTATTGTATTATTATTTATTGTACTTATTGTACTTATTGTAGGCACCAAATGGCTTGCAAATCTTTCGGCAGATTGTCCAGATGGTGCCACTCAATTTGTCCGATTTCGCCAAGGGTGTTCGCGAGCAAAACAGAGCTCGTATGATGTCGTATACAAACGGTTTCACCAACGCCGAAATCACCTATCAAAGAGTTTCATTAATATTAGGCGCTGCTCTCGTGTAGCTTCGGGCGCGAGAGAGAGATATAGTTGGACGATCGCAGACAGTACAGTCCATTACGTACACGCGCACGCGAGCGAGAGTTAGCAGTTCACAATCGCTCCATTGTATTTGCCTACACACGCACGCACATACATATGGTCAAATCCCAAAATAAAATGCCGTTTCGTTAACAAAAAAAGTTGAAATTTTTTTTTGGGTGCCCAACGGCCTGGACCCCCGCAAATGGTTCCTAGGGGTCCTAGGAGTGAGAAAAAACGCGTGAACATGAAATTTGAAAATAGTTAATTTTTTTTGGGGCACTTTTATGTTTTAGACGCCGAAAAGTCATCTTTTCACGCAAATACGACTTATTACTCGATTTCCAAGTCATTGAAAAAGTATCAAAATTAATCTAAAAAAAGTATCTGACTACTGTATTCGATAGGAAATTTCCTCAGCTTTCCGATGGTAGTATCAGATTTTCCGAAATATCCAATTTTCAC
>CACVKI010139247.1:0-18126 GCA_902732785.1 Trichogramma evanescens
GCAGGTACTTTTACTCATTATTTATTATGTAGGTAATATCATTTTGCGTTGTAAGAGACCTGCCATAAATGCACGAATCAGTCACCATGGGCGCTGGTATCGCTCTCGCTATCCCCGCTAGGGTATCGCTCGGAGCGAATAGGAAGCAAGAGCGCGCTGATTGGCCGTTGGCGCAAGGTGGGGACGAGTGCAGCAGTGCACGTCGTCTGAGTGGGGACGCACGCAGTGGTCTCGTCTAGCGAGTGGGGATAACAATTTGGACGATACACATATCATCAAAACTTGTATGCGGAAAGCAACGAATTCACCAAATTTTTGGGAGCCCAAAAATAAGGCGTTGAAGAAATTTAAAGAAACGATTCTTTCGTTAGACATCGAAAAATTAAAAACATTAAATCTGTACAGATTTAACAATGGTATATTGTTGATTGTTGGAGTTGAAAAATTGTTATACCCCGATGAAAGAACAGAATGCGAAAAGCTGTATGAAGGTAACAAGTCGAGCGCAATTAGAGCCTACAAAAAGCTGCGAGATATTCCAGCTGAAGAAAAACTCGATAACAATGTAATCAATGCTGCTAGATCGTTTTTTCGGTGCCAAACGTTTTGCGGAAATACTGAAACAATTAAACGTATTAAGAACGTACATACGAAACATTCATATTAATAGCAATGAGCAGAAATTCATAAAAGAAGAAATTCTCAAAATAATGTGAGTATATATTTTAAAAAAGTTTAACAAAACTTTATCTGTAAAATTGTATTCAATTTTCAGTGAGAAAAATTTGGCAGATCCCACAAATGAATAAAAACAGCAACTACCGGCAACAACCCTTAATTCTTTAGTTTTTTACTAAATATATTTTTGATATTAATATTATTTTTGAACTTTCTTTTTATCTGTAAATTAATAATCCTTTGAAGAGTAAAGTTTACTACGTAGAGTTTTTTATTAAACGATTGAGTTAATTTTTAACAAAAATTAAATAGCTGTGTGCTTCATTCATTTGTAAATTGTCTAAAATGTGTCACTTGATTGATGATCAAAAAAATGTTACAACTGCCTTTATTGCACAGTAGTTAAAGTTTGAATTTCGAACTGCGCGCGCGTAAGCAAGCTTCGCCGCGCTGCTGCTGAGACACAAAATATATAAAATCCAAGGCCAAGAATCGTGGGAAAATTAAAAAACGACGAAAACAAAAGTAATTGGATGAAAGGGACGAGCTTTCTGTCGAGAAAGCAACAACGCCGCTAACTATTGGCCAACTTTACTTGTTGGATCGGACGCAACGAAAAAAGATGAGTAGTCTCGATCGTATATAACGTTAACGACGACGACGACGTGAAGGTGGCGCCACGGCAGCGAAATTTCGCTCATTCGTATAAATTCGAATTTCAACGTCGAAGATAATGCAGAGTTTCTATTCTCACTCTCGCAATATTATTATCATATTATTTGTCGCGTCTCTGCGCGAGTCCGTTGCTTTTCTACGCGACGCGTGTGCCTCGTGAGATTAATTTTTGCACATAATGCGCGTTTCCGGTATATGTGCAAATTTCCGGACTATAACGTGCACTGAAAAGTCCACAGCATCAGCCATACTAACATACACACACACACAGCGGGCTCGAGGACGACTTTGATAATCGCTTGCGAGCGATTACACGCGCGAGGTGCAGCAGCGCAGAAACGCACACAAGCAGCAGTGCAGAATCGAACGATTCAAAATTATCGCATCGCGAGAGAACGTAACCGATCGCCTTTATAAAATATCATCATCGTCGTACTTTCTCGCGTCGTTGAAAAATTTGCGCATTTGTTTTCATACATGCAATATGTGTATTTGCGAAGAGCGACAGCAAACGAATCGGCAATTTAAAAAAATTATGTGTACAATATACCTACAATCGTTTCTCGTGTGCGTGCGTCTGTGTGCGCGCATGTTCGACCGCTGTTCCCGCGATCTCTCTTATGAGTCTCTCTAAAATTCAATACAAATCGCGATCGGAGGAAAGAAAAACACTGAAGTAAACGAGGGTAGATCGATCGCGTATACACACACGATATACGCGTAATTCGGCATTCGAGAGGTAGATCGTGTTGTATATTAAGTTCGTGTACCTATATGTATGTACAAAAACGCAGCAGCCAACGACGAACGGGGCCGCAGATTTACACTACCGCAGTGAGGCAGTGAGACACGCGTCTCTGTATAAAAGTGGCAGCAGCAGCAGCAGTATCGTCCGTGCAGACGTGCATCTCTCGTTATTTTTTATACCCAATAAACAATCGTCGTGTATAACCGTAGCTTGGGCCGAAAGAAAAAACGAAAACAGAAAAAAAATTAAAGAAAACGCACGAGCAGCCCGCCAAAGCCTCGTACCACCTTTACTCTCGGTAAGTTATTTTTACAACCCTTCGCTATGCACACATTGTGCTTTATTTCATGCCTCTTCGCGTTTGGTGTACATTGAAGGCATTTATTTTGTACGCGTGGGAAGTAATCGCAAAGCGATCAGCGATTCCGCATCTCTAGTTTTCTTCGCTCGGCTCGTTTCTTTACAGAATTAATAATTGTGTGTGCGTACATTAGCGTTTCGAGGTTATGAGCTTTTGCACATCGGGTGGTTTCAAAAATTGCCAAATGCACCGCACCGATGAGTTCGCGGGCAGGAAATAAACGTGTATCGAAGTCAAAAAGAATTTCCAAAAGAGAAAAAACGAACAACGATATATGTGGATAAAAAGAGAGAGAGAGAGAGAGAGAGAAAGAGATAGAGACTCGCGTTCGTTGACGTTAGCGCGAGCTTGAATGTGGCCATCCACCCCGCGCGCGTTCCCCTAACTCGAACGCGCAGGTGTGCGCGCACGCTACGATGTGCAGTCAGTGCAATGTGGTGGTATTTGTGTGTATTCGTATAAATTAAATGCCCAACAGTCGATCTAGCGCCATTAAACAATCCTGCGTGTCTACAACTCGATGCATTTCTTTTCTTTTCTTTCTCTCTTCATCGGTATGATTAACTTCGTCACAGGCATCGACTTCATAACGCGTATAGGAAAATAACGATGTGATAATAGAGAGATCCATCTCTATGGGCAGCCTCGCGTGTTTTGTAAACGAAAGCTAGAGCTTCTACACTGTCTTCTTTTTTGTCTCTTATTACATGCTTTTTCACTCTCATTTTTCCCTTTCGTCTCGTTTTTCGCGCTATCAAAGACCCAATGCCGCGAAATATGTGTGCGCGTATAATTTATATATGGTAGAAGAGGGCTTTTTGTCGGGGGTGGGCACGACCTGTCGAGCCAATGGCGGGTGCCAATCCTCTCTCTTTCTCTCTCAACACACACACATGCTTACACTGACAAGTCAACTATAGCAGCAGTCGCGGCGCAGGCCAACACACACGAGAAAACCTGTGCTTTTGCTGCTGTGCTGCGGGCTGTGTATGTATATGCGCGGCCGAACAGCTGTTTCAAAACCAGCGTTGCCGATTTTCCTACATACGAACGCGCGCATTGTTATGTGTGCGTCGGACACGGACAGAGTCGCCAACCAGTATTTCTCGTCGTTTATACACAGGCATATGTAGGAGCAGCAGCAGCAGTAGTAGCACGATCATCGTGCGACGATGAATTATTTTGTTTTTTCGATTAATTTAGATTTTTTATGTTTTTCGCACGCTCAGGCGCGGATGAGGCCGCATTCGGCAAATGCCACATGAATAATTGAGTCGTCGACGTTCGACTTTGCGGTTTATATACCAATTAAACGGCCGTGTATCGCGAGTCGACTCATTCTAATTCTCCTTATTTTTTTTTTGTATCGAAATGCGAGCGATTCAACAGTCTTCTTTTTTATTTTAAATCGCCTCGATTCACCCCCGAGCTTCGTTACATCAATACTATAACATAATACGTGCAATATTTAACGCAACGAGTATATATCATCGTGTATATATAAAGGGCAAAGCACTCGTCGGATAAGGTGCAGATATACATGGTATATATGTGTGTATGCGTGCGTGTACGTGTGAGCTGACGAGCGAAAGAGCAGAAAAAGAGAGAGAGAGAAGCGCGTCGAGGACTGAACAGTGGGTGCCTGCGTATGAGTAATTTTATCTCGGTTCGCCACTTATAAAACCGTGTGTGTGCGTGTGTGTTTGTATATGTGTTCGTTGTAATTGTTGGCAAAATGCACGATATATACGTAACGTGTAAAACACGCGTACTTACGTGGCAAATCACGGCAGAAACTATCGAAAAAGCTCGACCCGATATAAAAAACGTATATATCGGCCCTGACCACTGCTGCTGCCGCTGCCGGGCAATAAAGAGAGATGGATTTTATCTCGCCGATCTCTCTCTCTCTCTTTCTCTCGTGAGTGACAAAAAAAAAGATCGATAAACGTCTGTTTTTTTTTTCACGCGTGTATCGTATAAGTAGCTTTTGTTTTGTCGCAAACAATGCAAAAATTGCAAAGTAGCTCGCGAATCGAGTTTTGTGTATATGATACGTGTGTGTTGCACACGCTCCAGATCGTGCCGATGTGTAGGCTTTTATATTATGTACACGCGGCAAGACCTCCCCATTGAATCGTTTCGAAACACGAGCATCGATTCGAAAATTAATAATATATAGATTATCGTGGAGAACGATTTGAATTTTCTGTACAACACAGGCGCGTTTTTTTCAATTAATTTCTCGCTGCGCGCCGCCGTATACTGTATCGTCTTTCGATATGATGCATTTTATTGTACGCGCGAGAACTTGTCGAAGTGTCGAGCTGCGCCAAGTGTCGAGATAACGAAAAATTTTGAAACAACACCTATATAATAATAATAATAATACCTATGCCTGCCTCGATGTGCATTTACGATGCGCGCGCTGCGCTTGCGTCACTTTATCATTGATACGGTTTAAGTGTGCCGCGTGTTCTTCGGTTATACTATATGCATTCGTATGTAATGCGACTTTGTCATTGCGGAAGTTTTCCGCCGAACGAATTATACAACTTTTATAACAAAAAAAAAATGAAGAAGAAGAAGTAAGAAAAAATGTGCACTGTTGACGTTATTATCGATTTCCAAACAGAGAGCTGCGACGCGACGAGAGCGTTGAAAACATTTCTTTCTGTCTTTTGTGTGTCTATGTAGGTGTATGTGCGACTTGTGTATTTAATAACGGCTGAAAATGTTTGATTTTCTTTTTTCGCACCCTCTTGTACCGACTACCGATTCGCCTTCTCTTTCTCTCGCCTTTTTCATCGATCTCGGTCTGCGCCAGTTCCGAGCTCTTGTGGTCTCCTCGCCTGTCTACGAATTAGACGCGAGAGCTCCAAAAAAGCACGGAGCCACTCGTAAATTTAGCAAAAGAAGAAAACGAAAAATATCGATTGCTCCTATATACACGATTGCACACAGCCCAGTTTTTGACGCAGGGCGCTCGTGGTTTCTAACGAGTCCTCGAAATGAAGATTGTCACCGAGCGAATCGATACTGATACATATATGCGCTCCGTTTGTTCCTATGCATACACACGCGTATAAATATAGAATCTCTCGTACACCGCACCCTCTCCCTCCTGTTTCTACAATGCCTTTCTCCACGTCGTAAGGGATGTATAACGATATACGGAATCGTAAATACGATGCGCATAAATTTGAGATTCCGACAAAAATCATGCCTGTATTTTGTAATAAAATCATCATGCCCATCGGCGCGAGATCTGCGCTACTACGGGTATACCCGATCGAAGTGGTGGTGCAGACTTACACACCACGTATATCTACCCCCTGCGTGAGCTGCGCGATATGTATGGCATCGAATCTCTCTCTCTCTCTATACTGGTTATATACACGTCCAGGGTTCAACGTACTCGTCTCTCTCTCTCTCTCTCTGCTCTCTATAACTTATGAGCCCAAACTCGGAGCGCACCAAAACCCGCCCACTAACCAAACGAGGCTCCATATATATCTAAACGGGAATATATAGACGACGACACCACCACCGCCACCGACTGTGTTTGGACTGCCCTTGTACGAGCTCGGTACGGATAGCCTTGTGTTCTAGCCCCATAGCTTTCTCTCTCTCTCTCTCTCTCTATAATACACGCTAAATCCAGAGCCCGAGCGAAAGAGGAGCTTTATCTGCGCCACTGCTGCTGCTCTGTGTAACCCTCGATGCTTTATACGAATCATTCGTAAACTTCGAAAAAGAGAAAAAAAAAAGGAAAAAAAATTCCCAAACGATCCCTGGGCAACGCCAGCAGCCAGCCAGTCAGCAGCAGCAGCATCCACCCTCGCTGTATAACATCGCGTCGAACCCTTGCGAAAATTCCAACGTCGCGCAACCCTCGCGCCGTTTGAAAATCGTGTCTATAGGCACACACTGTGCTGCTGCTGGTGTGTTATTCCCTTGTGCAGAGACTGCAGAGGCGCATGCGTCACGGGCTGCTGCTGCTGCTGCTGCCTAGACTCGTGTATTATATTGCTAGAGACGCACACGGAGTGCCGTCCGAGCAAATTTGCACTCGTCCAAAACTTCAAAAATCGCGCGGTGCGCGCGCGCACCGTTCGCGTACACGCGCACAGACACGACACACACATGGAGAGCTCGTGTGTCCATATACGTGTATTCGCATCGAGGTAGCAGCACAGCAGCAGCAGCAGTGCACATATACCTATGCGTATACATACACACACACATATCGGTCTTTGGCAACGTCGCAGAAAAGACTCCTCCACCACTCCGAGGCACGAGCGAGCGAGCTCGACAGCTCCTTTTCGGAATAATACAACGTTATTACGAGTCTCGAAAAGCAGCTGAGCTGCAGCACTGCGCGAGGCTGAAGCGTACATACAACGACGAAATTTCGCTCTCGTTTTCGCCCTGCAAAGCGAGAGAGACGAAGGAAGGACAAAGAGACGAAATAATAATAATAACAACGTCGTCGAATAATGGAAAAATAAAGAACTTTTAAATACTGTGTTGATATCGTTGTCGTTGTCGTTGTTGTTGTTGTTGTGCGCGACGCCGTGCAGTGAAAAAAACTATATGTACAATAAAATCGTGCGCGCGTGCGAAACGATAAATAAATAAAAAAAAAAAGGCACGAATCGCGGGCAGCCCGCGACGATCGCGCGCAACCTTACTTCGATAATAATACTGCAATATAAGAACACAATGACTTATCATCTCAACGAAAAATGGAGTTGAAGTACGGGGACGCTGATTACCGAACGTCGCATTTATAATAAAAATAAAATAAAAACATTTCATCTGTGTGCACGTTTGTGTCGTGTTGCGTTCTCTCTCTGTGTCTGTGCGCTGTGCTCTGTGCTCGACACACACGATCGAGCGGACTCTTTAGAGAGACTCGAGGCAAAAGACAAACCTCATCTTCTCTGCTGGGTGTATGTGTGTCTTCGAGTTTGAGTTTGTGTGAGGCTTTTTTAACTACGTATAAATATATAATACATTTTTTGTGCCTCATTCTTGGCGATCTTTTCTTCTTCTTCTTTTTTTTCGCTCGCTCGTTCGTCGTCGCATTCGTCGTCGTGTTTTAACTGCTCTCCTCGCTGGTGTTGCGCGCAAATATATACATGTAACATTCGTGTCGTTTTTATTTTCTCTCCTTCCTCGCGTACACCACTCTAAATGTGAGTGTGTGTATACGTATGTATATAAGTGTTGTAAATATACACACTCGGTTCGTGCAATAGGATATATATTTATAACACTACAAGTGCATCAGCAGCAGCATCGAGTGTGAACTTTTAACGCGCTCGAGATTCGCTCTCTCGTATTATTATTAAATTCTCGTTTGTGTGTGTGTCTGTGTGCAGCTTCGTGACTCCTGCCTCTCAGTCCTGAGTTTCTCTGTGCGTGCGTGCAGGGGTTTTTGAGCACTGTATAGAGATCTCTCTCTGTCGTGTGTGTGTCTTTCTCTTCGGCAAAGCTCGGCCCTAAAGAACTGCCCGAAAGAAAAAAAGAAACAGCTAAGATGGAGCATAACGTCATGTATTCACGGTAAATATTGCTTTAAACTATATAACACCATCATCTTCGCCATGTTATAAATACTCTTTCGTCTCCCAAGCTCGACGATAATATCGTGATACGCCAAGTCGTACCTATTAAGTATTATAATGTAAATTCGCAATCGAGCGCGGTTGTCTCTCTCTCTCTCTCTCTGATCGTTCGTTCACAGCACAAAGTTACGCGTGACAGAAGCAACAATGATTGCACACACATACACCCAACACACACATTCGTCATTTCTGGCCTCTCTTTGTTTCTACCGATATGCAAGCCACGCGTTTATAAATGCGCTACGCAGTAATAATACTACAGTGACCTAACATCATCCATGCACACTCGCGTATAGGTTATACATATTATAAGGCCTTTAACTGCAACCGAGCTTGTAAGTATCGTTATGCACTTTCTCGTTTCATCTCCGTCTCGTCGTGTTCATTCACGATGCGTTCGTATATAAATACGAAAAACGACGCGCGAAAGCGTTATTAATAATAACATTTTTGTAATGGCAGTGTCGCGCGGTTTGACTCTTCCACGTTTTTGCGTTATAACAAACGCGTGTGTTTGTACACGCTCGCGTATATTTATATTATTGTATACGTGTAATGCAATGCGTTCGGGGAGGTTTATTTTCGGACGCACCCGAGTGCAAATGAGTTTATTCCTGCCCGAATGTATTCCGCCCAGCAGCAGCAACGGAGCCTCGAGACAGTATTTTTATTATCATCGCGCTGCCTTCCTTAAATATATTCGTTTTCATGTGCACCTTTTTATTTTTGCTCGCGATATCCGCGTCTTTCTGGGTTAAGTGTTTAAAGAGATGCACCTATGTATTTTCGTACACCTCGTATACCAAAAGTAGAAGCAGAAAAAGAAAATAATATGGGATTTGTCGAAGTGTGCGTGCAGCCCCCGCGCAGAAAGAAAGAGAAAATGGAAAGAAAGGACTTTGCGGCTTGTATTCGGTACACATACATTTTTTATTGTATACGTGCGAGGTAAATAAGTGTGTGTATATATATACGAAGTCTAGACTCGATATATACTCGCAGCTATACAAAGGGGATTTTTCGGCTAAAGTTTCCTTGGAAAAAGATGAGTCGACTTTTCCACGTAGATGTGTATATGTGTAAAGTGACACGGTGGTTTTCCCCGCTTGATATACATTTCGGAGCAAAAGTATAACGTATCCGAGTTCGATGAAACTTTTCTCTCCTCGAGTGGTAGGTATCAAAGCACTTTGACGAAACAAAATGAAGTAAAACGTTCGGGCACGTACACAGGCGGAAAAACTACTACTACGGGCCTAATCGAGTTGTGTGCAAGGCAAATTGCAAAAGTCACACACGAACCGTACCTTTCCCTATACACTGCAGTTTATCCACTTTGCAACGTTACGCGATTTGCAACGTGAACCAACAAATACACTTATAGGCGTGCACTTGTGCGTGTGGTTAAATCCAATCTCTACCCATGTGTGTGTTTGTGTGTGTGTGGTGCACGCCGTTTAAAACTTGTCCCTCTTTTTTCTGCTCTCGCTTTTGGGCATTTAAAAAAAAAAAAAAAAAAAAAGTAAGCAGACGTTTTTAAAAACCCCTCGCTCGCCTCGCCGTCGCTTGTATATACCCCTTCTCTCTCTCTGTCTCTCCCTCGTTCTCTGCTGTGCTGCGCGACTCTCTTTCTCTGCGCGGCGCGTGTCTGTCTGTCTCTGTCACGCTCTCGCTCGGTGTGCTGCTGCACACCAACTTGCACGCAAGCTCCCCCGATATACACACGTTTACCCGATGATTTCCCCTTCCGACGTATTTATTCATATGTATACGTGTATGTACTATGTATGCGAGTGTGTCTGTCCCGTGTGCGCTGCATTTCTGCGAGTGTATATATATCGTGATGGTCTCTGTCTGTGTATGTGTGTGTAAGTCCAGAGCTGCAGCCGCAGTGGTAGGGAAGGTTCGCACGTGTAACCGTGAAAAACGGGGGCGGAGTTGGAGAGCTGGTGTTGGCCTTCGTCTCGCTCTCGCTCTCCTCTCTCTCTCTCTTCTCTGCCATGTCTGTCTGTCTCTCTGACCGTCCGTGTGTGTTTGTGCATCCGTACATACGTATATTTGTTCGATTATACACATGCTGTATATGAAAAAATTTAATGCAAAAGTATGTGTGTGTGTGTGTGTGTGCGTTCAGCGTGTGTAAACCCACACGCGCGTTGACGCATATACCTATATAACATGAAACTCGCTGAGAGCAGCAGTAGTGCTATTTGCCTGACTTGCAGCAGGGCAGAGATATATATAGTTGACTCGACTCGTTTTTTGCTCGTCCGCAGGCAGGCAGGCAGGCAGGCAGGCAGCGGTGTTGTTGCCCTTCGTCCCGTGTGTACTGTGCAGTGTGCACACTGGCAGGCAAGGCAGGCATGGCTCCTGCGATGTGCGTATATATACATATATAGGATAATGCTCGGAGCAGCAACAGCAAGAACGTATATATATACGAACGAGGCGAGCGAGTGTGTGGCGCAGGAGAGGAGAGCCCTCCGCAGAGCCTCGGATGCGATGAACCTTCCTCGCTCGCGGGGAAATAATATAACGTGTCACTTTTAGAAAGCGCCCTTGTATACACTGCCTCCGATGCTAACGCCCTCGAAGACTACATTTCTCTCTCTTTCTCATGACGTTCGTCCTGCGTGTAGGCTGCGTGTTGTATATGCGTATAACTTCGGAAAAAGAGCTACTTTTGAGAGGCCTTTTTTGCGCAACAAATTCGATACGTCAACAGCAGCAGCAGCAGCAGCGGTAGTTCGATATATGCCCTCCCCTGTAAAGAGAGAGAGAAACCACACGTAATACGCGATACATACGTGTCTCGTGCACTGCACCTCGACATCCGCAGGAACAGAGCTGCAGCCGCGAGACGACGTGGCTCAAGCTGCCAGTCATGTATTATATTAACATAAGGAAATATAAACGAAAGAAACGAGACGAATAGCCATTTAAATCGCGTCGTATTCTATTAATACATAAACACGACAGCACGATTAAATGTGTGTTAACTGACTCTCGCGACTCGATATTGTGTTTTATAATAGGCTTTGTTTGTGCTTATTTTGTATCGTAAGGACACGAGAACAGTGAAAAGCAGATACCTACCTTATCGCTCGACGATATACGCGCGAATTTCACTTTTATTTTCGCTCGTGTATATCGTAGCGTATAGGAAAGAAACTAACTCTGTGCTGCTGACATATTTTCCATTTCGACGCTGCTCGTCGTTACGATGACTTTTGCGCCCGCACTTCTGTCTCTCTTTTTATTTCACCTATCCCACTTGTCATCGGCGCGCGACACATGTAAAAATATATTTCGTTATCATCATCGTTTATTATGCGTATACAACACAGCAATGAGATATAAAAGTTTCAATAGCTGCGAGGACGTCATTTTTGTTTCGCGTCGATTATTTAACGTTTTACAAATGTTACATTACATTACTCATTGCAGTCGAAATCGGCGCTTGTGCTACATACACGCATAAGCACACGCTCGCCGTAGTGGTAGTAATACCCGACGCGCGCGGTTTTCATTTCTCTTTCTTTCTCGCGTTTGTGTAATATGTATACACACAGCTCGCTCCAAGCCTCGCTGCTCCCTCCCTCCCCGCAGCAGGTCGCAGCTCTTTCCATCCGCGCATTTACGGTTCCTGCTGCTCCGTTGCGAGGGAGAGAGCCCCGTAGTGTGCTTTATACTTACTTTATTATATACGTATATACCGTTCTCGTTATAGTTATGTTTCTTTTCCCCACATACACAACTCGACTATTTCGTTTCGATCCAATTTTCCTGTTAAACGATCTTGGTATATCGAGCTCGAGATATCGTTCAACGTCGAGTTCGATAAACAAAGTGTATTTTATTAAGCATTTTATTATATATCCTAGTGAGTAGTAGCGTACATGCAATGGATACGGATAGGTACACACTTTCCTTTACTCCGCTGCTGCCGCCGCAACTAGTACACCCCGCTCTCGAGCTCGCTGCTCTACTCTTAGCGCACTTACCAACGGCAATAGCAGCATTGGAGGTGGCGGTGGTGGCGGCGGCGGCAGCAGCAGCAGCAACAGCTTTGAAAACCCGAATCCTTGACCCGGACTCTCTTTCGCGCACATTTCGAGGCAGCGAGTCGCGCGAGTGTGTGGCTGTGTGCTGTGCACGCGCGCGAGTACACACGATTAAAACACCTACATATATGTATACTCTTTTTCTCTCGCCTTGTAAACAAAAGCATGCAAAAATTAGGTAAAATAAGGGGGGGGGGGCATTTCGTCATTCTATTCTCTATGGTCTCGGATTCATCTTAAACATTACATTAGATCCAGCAGCAGCAGCAGCAGCAGCAACACAGCGAGCAAGAGAGAGAGACCGAGCGTATTATGTATATGCACAGCGCTTGGTGTGTGTGCAGCGCCCTTTCGAATCGATCTACCCGCGCCGCGCGCGCGCCCCGACACCCAACTGCCGTCCAACTGCCGCGGTCTGCAGCAGCATCAGGCTGCATCGCGCGTGCACAAATGCGTCTGCGTGCGCCCCCGATGCATCATCGTGCTGCCGAGATAAATAAAAAGAGAGTAATAACGACAAATGCGCTCCACTTATACAGCGGTGCGTTAAATATATATATACAATAATTGCATCTGTAAGCGCTCCGAATTTTTCCCGTAATCCTCGCAACGGCTTTTTTCCTCCTCTCTCTCTCTCTCTCTCTCTTTGTCTGTATCGGTATCAGTATATATAGGTGTAAGGCTGCGCGGGTGCAGCAGCAGAAACAGCTAGTACAGTGCGAAAGAGAAAGAGAGGTATATATAGTTGTGCAAGTGTGTGTAGGTATATATATGCACATGCGTTTCGTGCACGGTTGCCCCGGGTGGGAGCGAGCGCAAAAGTACATCGACGGAGCTGCATTATATGCCCCCTTCTCTCTCTCTCTCTCGCGCTCAACTCTACTCTTTTTTTCGCGAAACCCACTGTTTCTTTATGCAACGCGTGCACACGAGTATATATCACGCTCGCAGTCAACACACACACACACACACACACACATGTGTCTGTACAGCAGCACGTAAAATCGCGTTACATGCCCATTATATTCATTCCTATATGCGCGGCATATACGTGTGCTGCTACACACGCGTATATGATAAGTACGCGTGCTATTAGTAAAAAAAGAGCATTTCGTATGACTCGCCACATGTATTACAATGTGGTAGTATATATATATACACATGCATGCCTCTCCTCGCGGGCGATAAACATCGCTGTGCGCAGCCCAAAATGCACATATATGATTTTCCGAGTGTGTGTGTGTTCGGAGCTCTCGGTGCATAATAGAAAACGCACACATATAAGCACGAACATATACCCTCCCTTTCGGGCAGCGCGAGCTCACGTGTGCTGCTGCACATTCGAATTTTCGTATACATGTATATACGTATGCGCGCAATAGAGAACTCCTGGACGACGACGACGACGACGATGTAGTAGCAGCCAGGCAATGGTTAACCTAGCAATTTTCCTTCCCTCACAGAGAGATCCCCACCACCGTTACCAACACCACCACTACCCCGCGGGTCGACGACGCCAGCAGCACACGAACACTTATATATGGGCACGCGGTGGAGGCGCATTGCTTTGCCGTGCTGTGTTGCTGCTGTGTGCACGCAGACACCCGCGCGCGGCCCACCTTCTCTGCGCGCTATATATAAATGCGTGTATTTACACACACACACACAGATAAACGTGGGTATATATTGAGAGATGCAGTGCTCCGCTGCTGCGCGCACATTGCCCGCACACCGTCCAGCTGCGTGTGCGCTAGACAGAGATATCCGCACGCGCACAGCGCGATGTACACATATAACACAGCATGCTGCACTCACACTCTTGCATGCATATACAGCTATATAGGTACATGTGCGAGCGAGCGAGCGAGAGAGGGTATATATCGCTGTGTCTAAGGGAAGGGGTACATAATATACCCAGAGCTGAAGCACGACCAACGGCACATGCACACACACTTGCGCACTTACACGCGAATTGCAAACTGAGCGCACCTCGCTAATAGCTGCGTCTGTATTGATGTGTGTGTGTGTGTGGTGCTGCGCTATGGTCGCTTTGCAAAATAGAGCCAGAGAGCAGTAGCGAGCAGCAGCTGCGCGAACACTGTGTGCGTTATATGGTATATAATAAGTGAGTGTGTCTGCTGTCTCTCTTCTTGTGCTGCGTGTGCCTATGTATGCACCTTAAATATATATAGGATAGGAGCTTAGGTCTGTGTCTATCCAGCTTTATAACTTCTACTACTACTATACGTATACACCTATATACGAATCCTCCTCCTTTTTTTTCTCTCTCTTCATTCCATCCCTCTTCGTCTCTTTCATCCTCGTTCTGAATACAGGTATATAATATCTCCGTCTCTCTTTTGCGAGTGTACAAAAAAAAAAAAATTGTCCGTGCGTCTGTGCGTGCGTTCGTCCTCTGTGCGTCTACTGTATACAAGTTACTTGTGTGCGCGGAGGATCGCTCGGCGATGGCGTCTGGACCATCGTTCAAAGACATCGCGTAGAGACGCTGCTGGGATTATTATCATTACGCGTGCGTTCGTTTCTTCCCGTGCGTCTCGGTGCATTATACACGGCGTTATAAACATTTATAACTTCATATACAAGCGGACTCGTACATTACACACACAAACACTCTACTCCGTGTGTCGTGTGTGCACTTATTACAGCACTGCTGGCTGCAGCAGAGAAACCGAGTGCGGTGCTGCTGCTGTCGAGAAAGAGAGTGAGCGAGAGAGAGAGAGAGAGAGGAGAAGGAACATTTTAACGCTGTGCGCTGTGTGCTGCTTGCGGGAGCTCTCGACGCAAAAATGTCGACTGCCAGTGCACGCGAAGTGGCAGCAGCAGCAACATTCACGGGCCGTATACTGGCTGTGCAGAGAAGCAGCAGCAGCAGCGAGTGTTGTCGGTGGTAGTGTAGTATAGCTTTTGTGAAACAGCTTTTTGCTGTATACTCGCTATCTCTCTGCTGCTTTTTTTAGAACCTCCTTCGACCAGGAGTAGACGTTTTACCGAATTTCTTGAGTTTTTTTTTTTTTTTGCCCTGCGCAACAAACGCGTCTGTGTGTGTTTACAAACCAAAAGACTTCTCGAACGAAAACAATAACACGTAATATATAGAAACGCAAAGGTTCGTGTCCTGTTCTGTACGATACATATATAGATGCGACGCAGCAGTTCGTGCAAAGCAGCAGCAAGCAGAGACACTGTGTGTAAGAGTGCAGAGTTATAAAAAGTGAGTGAGGCAACCCGTCGTCGTTTTTCGTCGTCGTCGTCGTCGTCGTCGCGTTGTTTGAGAGAATGTGGATTTAAACTGCGGAGATGCGGGCCGCAGCGAGCATAGACTCCTTCAACGTCATTCAGGTAAAAAAAAAAAGAACAAATCGTCGACGGTCTGTGAGTGTTTTTCGATGAGCGATGAATGTAGGAAAATCATGGAAGAACCATCTTTTCATTGTGGATATTCTTGCGCTTGCTATCGACGTCGTTTCGTGATTCGCGAGGATTGTATCACGCGTAGGGACGCTCGTATGTGTGTGTTTGTGTGTATGGTGTGTGTGGCTGTGCACACACATCACGCAGCAGCATCAGCTCTTTTGCGCAGACACACACACACACACACGGAGTGCAAAAACACAGCGCGGACACGAGCACAAAAGAGACAGAAGCAGCAGCAGCAGCGAGAAGTTGGTGTGCGCTATCGATGGCAAAGCTGGACTTGCCCTCGGTTCGCTGCGCGTCGCTACGCTCGAACCTGTGTTTGTGTGTACGTGTATGCGCCTTCGTGTTTCTCTCTGTCTGTCTCGATGTCGATGTATGTATGCACTTGCGCGAGTCCATGTACATGCATATATATACACACACGATTGCGCAGGCATATTCGAATGCACGCGACCTTTTGCGCGCAGAGAGGCAGCAACAACGAAAAGAATAACAGAAAATAAAAAAGAGAACAAATTAAAAACTGTGTAAACGAGCGATTGTTTGAACTATTGGCTTTCGTCGCGCAATGCAGCACACACTTTGTCATCGTGTATGTATCGGGGGGCCTCTGCGCGTTATATCCGATCGATTTATCATATTGCCGATTGGAATCGTACTGTATTTCAAATGTTGTTGTTGCGCGCGCGGAGAGTTTTGCTTTCTCTCTCTCTCTCTCTCTCTCTCGCTTTCTGCGCACTCGTGCAGCATACAACACACACACAAAAAAGCTGCTACTGTGCGAATGCATCTCTTGGAGATATCCAACGCGCGCGCGGGGGGGGCACGAAAAAGCTCCGAAGGGCTTGTTTCGTGTGTTTGTTTTAAAAACATACAAAGACGCGAAGTGTACGTGTGCATAACAAACACGGATATGAGATTATATTATTGAAGCTTGGTGTAATATAGCAGCTATACGTATATGTATAATACTACCGAGCCAGCGAATGAGTATAAGAGAGAAAGAGAGACTCGACCTCCATTACTCAGCAGCAGCACAGCAGTACGAGAGCAAATGGCTGGCCTCTCCGTTGCCTTGCCTCTGTGTCTGTGTGTGTGCTGTAGGTATGTGTGCTTGGCTCTTTGCTTCTGCTCAACTTGTGCGCTGGTGTTGTTATTGTTGCTACCTCGAGAGAGAGAGAGAGAGACTCTAACCTTTTTTTCTTTCTTACGTACCATAATAACGCGCACACACATACACACACGCGCGCATATAATTGTCGATCCGTTGTTAATGGAAGAAGATGCCTCGTACTGTACTACTCTATAACGCAACGAGTAGCGAACCTTGTGCTGCTGCTGCGCGACGAAGGCGAACTCGGAGCGCTCGTGCGTATGGGAAGCAAAGTTCGGACGCGAGTTATTGTACGAATTGGCGATCCATTGTCGGGACTTTTGTGTCTATAGGACTTCGTATATACTCGAGGAATTATATTAATGGCCGCATAAACAGCTGCTGCGAGTGTGTTTCGAAGCTGTATACGTGAAATAATTAGTTTTATGCTGTACGTAGAGGTATATATCGGACACAATGGTGAGAGATAGGGGTCCAAGTCCGAGGTGGGGGGCTGCTGCTATCGATTTGAAAATAATACGAATTTCGAATGCATGGTAATAACGACGACGATGGCGATAATAAATTGTTCCGTAAGAGAACCATCTGTACATTACACACATCGACGGGTTTTAAACTCTCGCGATAGCTCGAATGTAATATATTTATTTTACAAAATGTGCGCAGCGATTCCCCTCTTGCACTCGCGCACACATTTAAAGCTCCTTCGTATTCACATTTGCTGCTCTTCTCTTGGTAGTAGGTTATAACACACGCGCGTGTGTCTGTGTGTGTGCAAGTAAGTCGGAGTTTGTTGCTCTCCTCGCAGCTCGCTCGTTCTCTTATATACACTTGGCTCTCTTGTGTACAGCCCACACCACGACGACGGTGTATATAAACGGGCTTCTCGCACTCGTATCGCGCGCGGCTACGGAGAGATCCGTCGACGCGAGGGTGCACAACTATATATGTATACGTAATACGTCACACTCGAGCCTCGTTGCCTTTTACCCATTGGTCCTTTACATACGCACACCATACATCTACAGCGGTATTAACATTATGACGCTCAGCTGCGTAAAAGTCCATCGCTCTCCCCTTAGTATGCGCTTATGCTGGCTGCGTATAGTTATTATTATTATTACCATTGTTGTTGTTGTTATTATGTATATAGAAAAAAAACCTCGAGGCCTTGGGCGGTGCGAGGTGCTTTGTTGCTGTAGTATAGCATATAGGCACATAGTCGAGGCGAAATCGTCGCAAACGTGGGAAAAATAGTCTAATGGATAATTTTTACGTCATTCCCTCGGTAATGACACCCTGAATGTGGAAACCAATCTTACCCCTGAGTTTTCCCGCACCAATTTGTTTAAACGAATTTTTTTAAACAAATGAAGAAATTTCAAAAATTTGCACCTGAAACCTATTTTTTT
>CACVKI010139250.1:0-14621 GCA_902732785.1 Trichogramma evanescens
CGTCGAGAAACACACGCAGATTCACCAGGTTGTTGTCAAATCGATTCATTCGACAAACTATGAGAGACTTTAGTCGCCGCAACGAGTCTTGCTACTTTTTTGACCTAAGGAGCTTGCGGGCTCTTAAAATTCCATTTTTTTCTCGCATACTACGAGTATATTAGTGATTTTTTTTTTTTTTTTTCATTAGCTGTTATGATTTCAAGTCTTTTCTTATTTTCATTATGATATTGGATGTATTTTTTGGTTATCATATCAACGATTAATTCGTTCGAATCGATGCGTCTCTCGTGAACTGCGCTTGGCGTCTGAAAAATGGTTATGTTGACCAAACACAAAAATTCATGACTTTAATATAATTTATCTCAAAAACGGTTAATTGTACAAAGTTGCGCCAATGTTGACTTTTGCTCAGAAAGTCAAAATCTATCTATTTGCAAATTTTCATGAGATTTGACAGGGACCCACAACCCCATATGAATGCTCCGGGGTCCTTTAGGAATCGCTAGATACAATATGACAAAGATTATAGATTATTTTATAAAAAAAAATATTTCGATCTGGAACGCTTAAATGACCGATTGAAATATTTCAATTTTTCTGAATCTGGCCGGGGAAATCGAATGACCAGTATTTCTGAAAAACACGTCAATAATGGATACATTGTGCGTACATCAGCAGAAATGTCTTTTCTTATATCTTATTTCGGGATACTTGTTGGAGATGGACTTACCTCGTTACGCATTTCCACCACAGAAATAATTCCTATGAAAACGTGATGCATTTTTTTGGATAGTAGGAAGTCAAACACTTTAACCACACTTGCGTAAATCATTCAATTGAAAGATCTACAATCTACATGATCCATAGTAGGAGTGTACGATTACCCGAAAAAACTCGGCTAGATCGAGTTTTCTTTTCCCCAAGTTTCCCATTAAAAAAAAAGAAAAATTTCATTCGATGATCTATAACCGAGTTATGTGTAGAAGCAGCCTAGTTGCAGTGTGTCTAACCTTTATCTTGCTAATTTTTAAAAATTAAAAATTTTCGAAGTGTTATATCAGCTATTATAGTTTGTATTAATCGCATCTTTTTTTTATTAAAATAGCTGCATTGGCTAGATCGACTTGGAGGTCCATTAAAGACAAACACAAGCGAGAAAACGAAACATATGAATTTTTGTCAGCTGCAGCCGGTAGGGACAAAATAGCTGAACCTTCTTAGCCACTCTGGAAGTTGCTGCAATTTTTGCGCCAAGTACCGCAGACAACCGATACGTTAGAAAACTTGGACGATTCGAGTCCAGAGAAGGAAGGTGCACTGTCTGAAACGAGCATGTGGCCTAACGGACAAGCATACAATCGCAAAGTTGAAACGCCGGCACCTTGCAGCTCGCAATCTCAATCTTCTTTACCTGCAAATCTGATGCAGCAGCCGACGAACTCGACGGTGGCTTCAATAACTGCAATGCAGCAGCCGACGAACTCGACGGCGGTAACTGCTACTCGCGCTCCCGAAGAAGGCAACGTTGACATGGACAGTATGTACTTCGATGCATTGTTGCTTCATGCGCGATGTGTCAGGCAATAAGATAAGCTTCCGATGTGGAACGAAATTAACCAGATCGTTGATGAATATGCTTATCATTCACAACCCAAAGAAACACCAAATGTTTTTCTGGATAATTTGTTTCATGGGCCATTCATACCTAATCCACAATATTTTACTCCAATTAAACGAGAGCCTTTGCTTTTTAGATATGGACCTTTTAATTGATTCGCTATTTTGAAGTATAATTTCCAGTTAATTATTAGATTGTTTATAAAGTTTTTAATTTTATTTGGTATTTTAAGGTCTTTCGGGATATTTTGTAAGATTGCTAGGCATACGTTATCGAATGCGGATTTGATGTCTAGTATGACACAGCAGTATTGTTCTTTGTTAGTATAAGCTTTGTAGATTTTTGTTGTTAATTTAGCTAATGCAAGAGTGCATGCATTTGCTTTTCTAAATCCGTTTTGTGATTCTGGGAGAATATGATTTGATTCTGTGTAGTGTAGTAGTTTGGTGTTAATAATTTTTTCTGTGATTTTCAGGGCGCATGAGGCAAGCGCTATTGGCCTGAATTTTTTTGGGTCATCGTTTGGGAGAAGAATGATGAGATAAGATTTCCAGTCTTCAGGGAAGGTACCACTATTTATATGTTCATTTAATATAGACAATAATACTTCCTTCAAGTTTTCAGGGCAGTTTCGAAGCATTGTATACTCTATTTGGTCTAATCCAGATGATGAGTTCTTTTTTGCTGAGTCAATTGCATCATCCAGTTCCTCTATTGTGAGAGGCATTTTCAGGTAACTTTCACATTCTTCTACTGTTTAGAGGGTTCAATTGAACCCCACACTGGGTGGTGGGAGTTGAAATCACCCCCTATTACAATGTAATCAAAGTTCTTGTGTGATTGTAAGAGATCTGACCATTCTTTTTTTTCAGTGTCATAGTGAGGTGAGCGGTAAAGCGAA
The DNA here is from genome assembly GCA_902732785.1 of Trichogramma evanescens. Taxonomy (NCBI): domain Eukaryota; kingdom Metazoa; phylum Arthropoda; class Insecta; order Hymenoptera; family Trichogrammatidae; genus Trichogramma; species Trichogramma evanescens. The sequence continues at coordinate 2,523 of CACVKI010139250.1, forward strand.
GTGACCGCGAGTTGTTACCGCGAGACTTGAAGTAGAAGTAGAATACGTTTATGCCGGGAGATCGCCTCTCTTATATGCCTTGAACTAGTCTTATTCTGATGTGCGAGCGACGATCCGCGTCGACGCCACCTAGCGGTGACTAGTTCAACCAGTCTCTGCATTATTTCTACTTTCTATATTCGAGATACGAGTTTTTAAACATTATTATTCGATTTAGCGAAGGGTCGACTACGAACTGAAATGAAAAAAAACCCTTTTCCCTTCGTGCCTTTAATTCACTGCGTTACCATACACTATAATAATAATTATTTTTCTCAGTATTCTACCCATTCATCTAAAGTAACAGTCTTCTCAATTTTTCCCTCAATTTTATATCGTTTCAATTCACCCGTGTGTGTTTAATTTAGAAAATAAGTAGATTTTCGTCGGCCGCCTCCGCAGTGTATATATTCACACCGAATTGGGAATAATATATACATCAAGAGTTGTTTGATGTTGCGCCCTTTCATTAGCCAGGCGAGGCATTGAATTCGAAAAGTCGATCGCACGATCATTGCTGCTCATTCCGCCGAGCATTATGTGTGTGTGTGTGCTTTCTTGCGAGCTCGCACGCACAGGCCCGCTTGCCCACGAGTGCGCGCATCGAAAATAACGATGATGTACCAGTATATATATATACGAATGCGATGTGATATACCGTAACGTCGAATGCACGCGCAAGTGCACTGCACAAAGTACTCTCTCGGTGCGCCGCTCGTGTCTCAATTACCCGGCGGGTTTTTCCTCAAAATTCGGCACCGCGGCAGAGTCTTGAATTTGAACGTATGTATACTCGGTGCGGAAGTGCCGTGTGTACGTACGGTGGTCCACATAATAATTGCATAGAGGCGCGGCTCGAGCAGCACGTGTGCCACAATTATATTCCTCGACACCGATCTTTGTAGCGCAGCAGCAGCAACCATACTTAATTCGTCGCCTGCGTTGTATGTACCGACGAGCGCGACTATTTTCGGGACTGGAGTATTTTTCGATCGAATCCATTACGCAAAACAATTTATCCGCGCGCGGCATCTCTCGTGCTTACGTTGAAAGAGAGAGAAAGACGCAAGCATGAGCCACGAAGACGACGACGCAGCGCACAATTCAAAGAGGTATACATATTTTCGTCGAAGATCGTAAATCGAAATCAGCTGGTGGGATAATTCGAATTCTCCGGGGCGAAAGCAGCGCGGGGCAGCGAATAATTGCTTTCAAGAAAGTTTATAATAGATTTTCTCTGTATATATTCTCTACTACGAATGCTGCATGTGCGCAGACACGGCGCATTAACAATGTTCCTCTTTATCGAGAGCTCTCCCCCATTGTACAGCAGCGAGGATCAAAAACTTTGGAAACTTTACTTATATAATATAAACACCTACGCCGCGGCTTATTCGCTGCACTTCGAAGTTCGTCGGAGCACTTAAGCCGCGGCGTGGCGTGAAATTCTGCGAGCAAAAAATATGTGCGCAGCGATCGTGTGTGTGTCTGTGCGCGAGTGTACCGCGGGTTATAAAAAACGCATACATCGTACTGTCATCGACGTTTCGGGCCGCCGAGCTGGCGCAATAAATATCCAAACTTCAGTACGGTGGCGTATAGCTGCACGTTATTGAGGCTCGCGAGCGACGTTTTAATCGATCAAGCTCCATTAGGGCCCAAATAAACTCGCTGAATTATCAGCCGCAGCGAATAAATCTTACTTTTCCGATGTCCGGAGCTACTCGGAAAGTGAGAGGCCATCCTCGCACGGCTGCCCGCGTATCATAATATACGATACGGTATAGGCCAGCGATACATAATATATAATGTGTATATGGCCAAATTACGTTTCTACGAGTTTTGCGCGCGATCGCTGTAAGAGAACGAATTATCTCCGCGTGCCATTTTCTCTCTCTTTCTCTTTCTTCGGCGTATAAATGTACAATGTGAAAAAAAGCTCGCGACGTACCTCGCCGAGGACACGCGGAGGAATTTTCAACGGCCTAGCGTTACATCGTTTGACATTTTTGCTGCGCGCGAGAAAAAGTCAACCTCGCGCGATGTCGCGAGGAGGAAAGCCCCCGCGCGCGTAACACACGGTATATAGGCAACGAGTGTTTTCAAAAGCTGCCATATGCAACCGCGAGGGAAATGGTAATTAGCGCTCGCGCGAGGAACCATAAAGTCGCGATCGAGCGGGAGACTCACATAGACACCACGCAATTCACTACGTATCGACGACTAATTAAAAGTCATTTGGACCGCGCGCTCGTGCTGTGCGGAGTGGGGTCGAAAAATCGGCACACAGTACACGCTTTAATTGCTCGACGGTGCGTAAGATTTGGGTCGTCGTCGGCGGCGGCGAATTGATTCTTCTGCGGGCGGACCGATACTTGCGGTTTCCTTTTGTATTATTGATACGCGGGGAGAGCCGCGACGCGAGCACAAAAGAGTGTATATAATGATATAAGAAATCGATCGAGACGTAACGACGAGCAACAACAACAGCAGCTTCGAAGCTGCGAGCCCGATCTCGTCGCGGACGAATGAAATTCGGAGATTCTAAAATCGAAACGGTAAATCGGAGTCCGGAGCTCTCCATCTCCGTCTGTGCGCCGTGTCCTAGTGAGCGCGAATTATATTCCGGGCTCTCAGACGCGACTCTCAATGGTGGTATATATTTTATCGTGTACAATGTACAACATGCACACACCGGCATACATATAATCTATACACAACGAGCGCACAAGAGCTATATTGATTTGTGTTTATAAAGAAATACATGTTCTCGCGTATAACACACACACATGCTCGCACACATAAACACGCGCACGGCTCGAGTTGCGAAACGATCTCGCGAGCCTATGCCTGCGCTGTAAAGAGTGTAGCAATTTTTTTTAACTCCCCCGGAGCTGCGCGCGTTGTCACTGCGGCTCATGGTTTCGCACTTGGATATTATATGTGTGTGTGTGTGTGTGTGTACGGGGGATACATATAACATATTATATATAGAAACCGATGATTTATATCGCATAGTGCAGTCCTTTTCCCATGTGTGAAGAGTTGGATATATTTTAAAATTTCAGAAATGTCGACGCGCAACGTTTATATATATTGTGTATATATTCATATGCATTATAAGCGCGCCGCCGCGCGCGTACAATGCCTACTTTATGTACTTGTAGATACATTGTAAAAGATAAAACACACGTGTTGTATCCAAATCAATATTTTCCGAGCAAGTGCATTGCCAAGTCAGGAAGTCGAGCAACGCGAGCATATATAATATACGTGTCAGTTAATTTTCGTTTCGAGAACAAAAAAAATTGAATCACTTATCACTGCGGGAAAATCGGACTATGTGCGCACTCGGCAACACGAAGTAGTGGATATTAATTATTTAAATTGATCAGAATTGTCGAGCGTACATAAATTGTTATGTTTACTTATCTAGTTCGAGCCTTCGATAGACTTTGAAAACCTGGACTTGATATTATACATTCTCTCAGAATGTATGTCTGTGTGGCTCATATAATCATGAATTTTTTTCATCCGATTAGCAAATTAAAAGTACCCAAGTACAAAAATCAATAAGTTTTCGTATAAATGCCCTTACACGTAGGCAGCCGGCGCTAATTCGACATTTAAAACGATGTCGAAATTCGCGCTAACTTTAATCGTTAGCAATTTTAATCCCACAACCCGCAAACACACACAAGTGTTTTTTTTTCGTTCAATTATTCCAAAGTGTACCACACGACTCCTTGGCAATGCCACAAGGATCACATATTATGTATCTACACGAATGCGCGTGCGGCAAAGCGCGTCGATCATTAAACGTATTTTATGCATTTTTTCAAATTATAAAATGCCGAGTGCGCGCGCGCAAAGCTAAAATGAGCTGTAAGCCGTGTGTTGTAAAAATGTACCACGGCGTCGAGCTGAAAAATTGAATTGTAATTGACGTGCGTGTGTATAAATATAAGTGCGGGGTTGCCGCTCGAGCAGATATATCGTTTGCACAATCCGAACTCCATGTTAAATTATATTCTGCGCGCGTTATATCGGCTATTGGAATATGTTGTACAGTTATTATATATGAATTTCGTAGCTGCACACACACACACACCGGTACATTGTGCGTATACATAGAGAGAAATGCGCGCGTAAGCTCAAAGCGGCACTCGTACAATCGACGTATCGAAGGCTCGAAAAAGCTGATGTTAATTCAGAGGCCGATAATCGGAGTTCGGGCTTTTAAATAATTCGCGTCTTGAGTTGTGAAACGATATGCCTCTTTACTGCTGCTGCTGCTGCTGAAGTCGGTGGTTATTGTCTAAACACTTTGAATTTGACCCACTGTTAAATTCAAACAAATTTGCAAAAAAAGTTTAGCAACTAATATTATTCAATGTTTAGCCCTAGGACTTCAAAATTTACTGACATGCAACATTTATTTCCGTCCCGAAAATGTTAATAAATAGCCTAACAGGAAAACATAATTATAAAAAACACAATTGTTCAAACCCTTACTTTGATTTAATACAATCACTTTGACTTTACAACTTGCAGATTTACAAATAAAGGTATATTCGCCATCTAATGGTGGAGACTTGAAGTATCATTATTGCGTTGAAAACTAATCTAAACTTTTTGAAAAAAAGTAATATTGTCGTTTTCAGGTCATTTAAAATGCGCTTCATATACATGTAACATAATTGTAACAAAAAAATCAAAAAAGACCAGCCAATTATAAATGGTAAAATAATTTAAAATATTGTTAATGGTTTTTTAGTATTAGTATTGTAGATTTCTTCCAGGAATATAAACAAGTTTTTTATGTACAATTGAATTGTTAAAATGGATTTATGAGATAATATAGAGAAATGGACAGAAATAGTTATTAGATGCTGCGGTGTTGTGAATTTTTAATTACGATAGATTTTTAAATTCAGAATTAAAATTCGTACGAATGTATTCTATGTACCGAGATACTTCTTTTTTATTTTAATATTTTGAATGATTTTCAGTTAAGTTTCTAGAAAAATGTTGCATTTCCATACATTTCGACATTTAAGTGCCAATCGTGAAAAATCCGTCGCAAAATTCTGGTGACAAATTTGTTTGAATTTAATTACATTGGGTACACTGCCCAGACGGCGAAGAGGATTTTTCAACTCGCGAGTATTTGGCTTTCACACACAGTGAGTTCGCACGAGGGAACACGAAACGAGAGGAACAAGTACGTATACATCGCAGCAGCGTTTAGCTCGTGCAGCTGCACACTTGGCTCTCTCGAAGCCTGCAGAACTCGCTGATAGCGTAAAGATAATGGTAAAGTAAAAACAAGCGGTGTATACACGAGACCCGTGACGCTGCATCTCGCGCTCGCTGCCAAACCAAACGTCAGCTCGTGTGATAGGTCGTCGTCGTCGTCGTCGTCGTCAGCGGTGCATGAGTCAGAGTCGCTCATCACTTCGGAGCTCTCTGCAAGCGATATACATGCAGCCGCGTGCACGACACCATAATACACGTGCGCACGCTCGAGCCGATGCTATAATACATGCGCAGCGATTAATAATGTCAGCTTCGAGCAGTGGAAAAGATGCAGCGCAGCCCGCGAGAGAGTCTCTCACAAAGCCAGGCGCAGCTGTATATACATCTATGCGCGCTGCATCCAATAATGAATTTACGACGAGCTTCGAATAAGGCCTCGGTGGCATATTATCTGTGTGTGTGTGTGTGTGTGTGTGTGTGTGTGTGTGTAGGACTGCTCGCGAAGTCGAACTCGCGGTCTCGGCGAGCCGCGAGCCGAACCTTAATATAATGGAAACAAACCTATCTCGAGCCGTCCGATCTAAATTGACACTCCTCCGCCGAGTAGAGTAGCATCTCTCTCTGTCTCTCTCTAGAAATGAATAAAGAAAGAAACTCCAAGAGAGAAAAGAAAAAAAAAGTCGCATTACAGTCGGAGTTGAAGAAACAATAGAAACTCTGCAGGCATCGGCAGCAGCAGCTCAATGAGCATAAAGCACACACGTACACGTAAGGGGAGGTATGTTCCGCATAACTGCGATTATGTCTATTGGCATATACGATGAAGCTCGGAACACCTGCGCGCATTGAAACGTCGATCGTTGCTGCCGCTGCTGTACATGCTGCAGCCCATACTGCAAGTCTCGCGATTGAACTTTCTTTCTTAGCTTCTTGACAAAAATTTTACGATTCACGATCCCGCGCGACCATTATAACGTGCCGCTGCGGCTCTGGAATTAGAGTGAAATCTGCAGCTCGCGCGAGAGCGAGAGACAAGTCGCAACCGTACACATCTCGTGTGTGTTTTGTCTTCTATATATTTGCGCTCCCGTAACGACGGCCATTATATCTACATAATACCTACTTTGACGTTGATTTTATACATTTGACCTCTTCTTATTGTAAATCCTCGCCGGGTATACAATAATGGGCCCATTGCAATGAAGTGAGCGCATCGGCTTGCTCCGTTGCGACAATAATACGTCCCCTATATACCGCACGCCGAGACAGCGCAGAGCAATGGCTTTTGATTTTTTTATTCTTTTTTTTTTTTCATTAAATCTGCATTTAAATTGTGCAAAGAGCTCTGCGCGGCGGCAGATTCGTGCAGATTGCGCGCGGCCAGGTGTTAAAATGCGCACGCGGGCTGATCGTGTGCATTTTCCTAAGCGATGTAAGGCCCTTTTAGAAAGGCAAGCGCGAGCCGATATTTTGCAGCGTCTATAAGCGCGAAATTCAATTGAAAATTCCTGTTTGCAACTTCGATGTATGGCCAGAGAAGACACTAATGGCACATTTTCGTTTCGGTATCTATGAGACGCTCGTAACGAACCAAAAAAGTGTCTCGGCTGATGCTCTGTTACTAGCTGTACGGCGCGGCGATCGCAGCTAGGCCACCCGTTTACATTGATTTTGCCGATATTGCGATCGTTTAATTCTACGCGCTCGCTTAAGATTGCATTACTTAACGTTACATTGACGCCTGCTGAATTTCAACTCTCGATTCCCGAAGAAATATTCTATATTATACGGAGCGTGTACAATATATATATCCAAGCTGAAATGTATATGGCTTAATGCATTAAAAGGCTGACGTCACAATGAGACAGCTCGCTTGCGCGCGCTCGCTCCTTCGCGCTATATGTATATTTTATACATAAATAACTTGAAGATAAATTATGAGTGTCCTTATAATAGAGAAGCTTTAATTTAAGAGGAAAAAAAAGGATAAATCAAAGATACATATCGATGGTAATAAAACGAAGGGAGCACGTCGAGCGACAACCGAAAAGATCCAAGATTTTACAACGAGGAGGTAAAGTTATAATGCTATGCTACGTACAATAGAGTTTTTTTTTTGAGCGAGATGAATTTTCGAAAAAGTTTCAAAATGATTCATTGCAATTTTGCTTACATAGTAGGGAAAACAATGCCGTTCGTATTTTAAATACAACTATAACAACTAAGCTTTTTGTTCATTTTCAAGACATTTTTATTAAAAATTAGAGATTTAGGCTCACCTCGTTATAAATTTTTACTTAAATTTTTTTTATAAATAAAATTAAATTCTATGAATTGTTGTTAAGTATTATGAGAATTATTATTATAATTTTCAAACTCTTCAACACTGTACATAAATTAAATTAAACCAGATGTTGCTAATAAACTTGTAAAAATTGATTTTTTTAATATTAAACACAAAATTATCAAGTTATCTGTATTTGAATTACCTGGCAAACCAGTAGAAATTTACATTATACCTTTTTTGCATTAAAAATGTTAAACTATTCATAATGTAGATAGTATATGATTATGTGTACATAAAATTGATATTGATAAAATAAAAACATTATCTGGCTAATACCAAGTTAATTTATTGTACAAAACATTAATTACATCTTCCACTAAAAAATTTTCTTCATTTATTTCAATTTTATTAATCATATATTTATTAACATCATGAGAAAATAATTAATTTTTGTTTATTAGATGATATTATTATTTCATTAATATTGATTGCTTAGCCCTGAAAATGAACGAGTTTGCGCCCAACCAACTTAATGGGTAAAAGGCTCTACCAAGCATGAAAACCGGACTGTTTAAAAATTAATTCTCTGGCAATTGTTTTAGAAAACTTTTTTCAATATTTGCAAATGCAACTGTCACCAGTGATCGATGGTTATTGACTTTGAATGCAGATCTACGTTTATAGCTGCACGATTTTACGTATTTTTTGGGGTAGGGAGACAAAAGGTCAAAAACAAACGGTCGAATGCCAAAAGATCCAAAACCCAAAATTTAAAAAAAAAATGTCCAAAAGTACAAAACATCCAATTTTCTGATATCCAACGAAATACATATCTAAAATTAATTTGCCCAACCCCAAAAAAGTCCAATAATAAAAAATGCAGAGCTGCAGTGCATATACAGCTGCAGAGTCATGAGTACAGTACATGTACTCATACATGTGTACATGTATGGGCTATTCCACAACAGGTGTTGCAAACCAAAAATGAATCTATGTCCTAATGTTGTTTGCTGATAAAGCTAACAAAGAGGGGAAAATTCACCAAGCAATAGACGTCTAGGATCTCTGCAAATGGTGTATCATACGGTGACTCAGAGTCTTAACGATGGAGTGTTAAAAGTGATATAACACCTGCCAAAGCTATTCGACAGTCTGAAAAATAAATGAACATAGGTCTTTTTGGTAAAAAAACTGTGAGGAATCCAAATTTGTATGTTAGAAGTCTATACATTTACTCTTTTCCCATTAAATATGAAAAAAATGACTAAAAGTCCAAAAATAACTATGTTCGTATATCTCAATTGGGCTCAGAATAAAGTATCTTCTTTTTCATACCAAAACACAACTCTCATATAAGTTTTATAATTGAATCTCTATTATAAAACAAAGCCATTATACTTTCCTCACAGAGCTGCAACATAAGCAAGGCGACACCGACACACTGCTGCGTAAAATTCAGTTGGGCCAAGCCGTTCGCAAGAAGCCTGATGGTCACTTCATCGCAGTCAAGGATTGAATTATAAACATCGTAATGCGTTATGATGAATACGTGGAAGACGATTTGCAGCTAAAATATATTAAGGACCTCGGCCATTACCTACACATCTAATAAAGGATAATTTTTTATACATATCTTTGTTTTATTGTTCCTGTGGATGTTTGATTTTTTGAGCCTACGATTTTTGGATTCGAGATTTTTTGGATATTTTGGACTTCAGACCTATTTTTGCTGTTGGATCTCACGGTCTGGACCTTTTGGATTGGACCTTTTGTACCCCCATTTTTTGGATATCAAGAAGTAACAGTACATAAAGTGAATATAGAAGTATTGAGTATGATTCTAGTTAATAGATTCTATTTATTTAATGAATGTAATTAATCATATGGGTCTTAGGTCATGTTTATAAAATTCATACTTGTTTGTTTTCAATTTATTTTGGATGTCTGTACCATTGGTAAAAAAAATTAAAATTCAATTTTTTTATGAGCAATTTCGAAATAATGAAGATTACCCATTGCGTAATCAAAAAGCCATCATTCCACATACTTTTCTGAAAGTCAACAATCATGTATGTTATTCTAAATTTATGACTCCTCCATACAAAGAGGAGGATATGGATCTTTTACTGGAATTAACATCAAATGAAAGTACTTATGCTCCAGAAGACTGGGAATTTTACAAATGCACAGCTGTTTTAGTAAGTTCATTTACAAATATTTGAGATACTGCTAAACTGCATGGGGAATAATGAATTTTTCTTCATACCTTGACTGAAAGTAAAATTTCCCTCCCGCTGCGCGGTCGGGAAATTCGACTTTCAAGCCAAGGTATAAAGAAAAATCGTATACACAACACGGGAGAAAGGAGAGAATGTCTCAGATCACATTCTTTACTTTTACTCCCTTGTTGTGTAATATACTATATTTTCCAGCAACATACATGGATGCTTTAGATTACAGCAAAAAAGATGTTATAAAAGACAATGTCCAAAAACTCAGTCAACGAACTTGCCAAAAATTGATTGCACAGGGCAGAACTTGACAGTTAATGATGTAAAAAAGCACAAATGGATTTTACAGTGCCGAAATTGACAGTTGATCATGAAGAAACATCTGTTTTAGAAGAAGAAATCCAATTGATTGATCCAACGAAAATGATTCTTCAGTGAGTTTAACTACTAATCTACAAAGTATACGATTATAGGTTACCATCATCACTCTACATTATAAGAAAAATGTTTACTAATGCATAATATTTTATCTTGTTCTGTTTCAGAAATAAAAACGGCAATTGAAAATATAGGCAATATTTTTCATAATGGTACGCAATTTTACATCTTGATAATGTAATACAATGTAAAATATTTATGCATCAATTATTTGAATATTTTCCAGTTTTCATGGGAACAGAGCAGAAATTAGGGAAAAAGCTCTTGGGAGATGTTGAATTCTTCATATCAGATGAAAGATGCATTAAATCAGTTGTACAAAAAAAATGATGATTTAAATGCATTGTTATTGAAAGATTCAGAATGGGATCTCGTAGCTAAATTGATTAATTTTTTGGTTCACTATAAGGTAGTTTCAGATAAAATTTGCGGGGAAACATATGTTACACTGCCAGCTGCAGTAATAGCATTTAATTGTTTACTAGATAAAATTGAACAAAAAACTTTCGAGCTAGATGAAAATTTGGAAAAAACTGAGGAAGATAATAAATTGATTTTAGTGTTTGAAGAAAGAAAAAAAAAGCTGCTAAAACATTATAAAAAGTTCAATTGGGTTTACTGTGTCTCACTGTTATTGGATCCACGAGTAAAAGCAAGTGGCTTACAAGCCGCTGATTGGAGTCGTGAAATGAAAGCCGAGACAATTAAAAAATTTAAATCAATGTACAAAAATTATTACGATAAATTTGCTACGACAGTTTCATGTGAAGAACCCGCTTGTAAAAAGTGTAGAACTAGTGAAGAGGCGCTGGATTTTGATATTTTATTTGTGAAGCCTGATACATCGGTTGAATGGATGAAAGAAGTAGATAAATACTTTGAAGATCCAAGACCAGCTCCAAAAACAGATATACTATTGTGGTGGAAGGTACACGCTAGTGATTATCCAATAATTGCCCGCATAGCGAAAGATATTTTGTGTATCACAGCAACATCGGTATCTGCCGAAAGATTATTTTCTCAAGCATCACTCATCTTAACCAAAACTAGAGGCTCTTTAGATGATGAGAGCCTCAGAGAGTTGATATGTATAAATAGATGGATGCATAGCTTGAAACGCAGTGAAATTTGTGAAATTGACTAATAATATTGTAAAAACTATAATTAAAAAAAAACTATTTTTACAAATTTATAATTTAATCACAATAAATAAAATTAAAAGTATTTATTAATAAATAACATATAAAATGTACGATTCATTTAATAATAAATTATTAAGTAACATGTGAAATGGAAGTCAAATTATTTTTCTATTTTTTAGAAGTAAACCTCATTTAAATTATTACGATAATTTATCGATTATCGTATCGATATCGTATCGAAATCGATACGATACAATAAATTTGAAGGCTAATTATTGTCGATATCGATACGATACGATACAGAAATTATAAATTCCGATACGATACCGATATTTTTCAAATTATCGGTATCGTATCGTATCGTGAAGCCTTAGAGTGGAGGCAAAATTAACTTCCGTTCACCAAGATATCGATTTTATACGAGCTTATTTTTACCGACAACTTCAAAAAATGTTGAACTGAGAACTCATACTTTCAAAAAGAGATTGATCAAAAAGAGAAGAGATTTGGCAGAAGTCCGAAGTTTGTCTGTATTTATGTAAATTTGTACATAATTTGATTCGTATTTACTTAATGATATGTAATTGTTTATGGTACTTGTATTTCTTTTTAACCCTTTAACGCCCAAAGTGACCATTTTTGGACAACGTTTATAGCGATGAATTACACTGACTAAAAATTGTTTAAAAAGATGTTCAGATAT